>PUFA01000201.1:2565000-2861330 GCA_003508835.1 Eonycteris spelaea
GACTAACTCTGTGAATTATATCTTGGCTTATACCGAGTAAATACAGTTTTAGAACTATATCAATAAATTTTCTGGTACAATGTCAAGATAATCAGAAGGTTGTGAACTCTGTTCAACTACTAAAGTTTAAAAGTCTATGAAATTGTTAGATCAAGTATGAATGTTCAGTAAGTCAGAGTCATCATGAGAGAATAAGAATATTATAATAATAGGAGAAATGGATCATGGTGTTTTCTGTTGACAGGGTCATACACTATTTGTTTTTTAATCAATAGGTGTATAGCTTATTTTTTCATTTACAGTTCTTAATTTACATTCTGGGGCTTTATTTATAAAATATGGTAAGACTTTTGAATTTACGGTGAGTCAGAGGCTTAAAAAAGTTAAAGTAATGGATTGATTTACTTATTCAATATTGACTGAATCCCCATTCTGTGCTAGGCAAGTGCCAAAGGCTATAAAGGGAGAAGAAAAATAGTCTCCTCCTCTGGGAAACTTATAGTTTAGGAAAATATAAAGTAGTGAAAAATCACTTATTGCTATGAGGAACTGGAGAGCAAGAGTGCTCTTGGTGTACAGAGGAGTTGTAAAAGGCTTCAGAAAAGGATGATCTGATATCTGACCAATGTCTTTGAGGCTGGGAAGGGTTTAAGGTCCAGATCATGAAGAAGCTGTAGGAAGGAGGAAGGGAACACACATGTGTAAAAGTACAGAATGGAAAGTGCATGGCTATTTTAGTCCAATTCATCATAGTATGTATGTTTTACTAAATTCATAAAGTATAGATTTGGAATAATCTGTCTTAGCTCACAGGAAGAAAGCCCATTTTTGCTTTCTGTTGGCTAACATGTAGCAATGGCACATTCAGTAGTGGCTTTAATTTTATAAGTATTTATTTAGTTATCAGGGCCTTAAAACATCATGCGCCCCTGAGAATTCTGCCAAACTCAGAAATAAATAAATAAATAAATAGATAGATAAATAAATAAAGCCAATAGGCATAATTTGTCTGCAGGAAATAAAGAAGAGCCAGTCTCTTTAGTTTTGATATAGATATCAATCCTTAAGAAGGCTGAGATGGCAAATATATTTACGTATACCTTTAAGGCTGGCCTTACTGTTCACCGCTGCTCATATTTTCATATAAATTCAAATATCAGGAAGGTTCCAAAATGACTAAAATCAAAGGGAAAGGCTGACCTTTGACCTTCGCAATAGTGTCTTCACCATGCTCCGGTTCTTGCTGAGTAGCTTCACCTTCTGAACTCTCGACAATGGCATCTTGGACAATGGCTGGATTGCCAGAGGCTAGTCGCATGTAGTATTCTTTACTGTCATAACTTATGGCTCTTCTGTATCGAGCAGGTTTCTGAGAAATAATAAAAGGACTCAGATAATTACCTTTAAGAATTAAAATAAAGCTTCCTTAGGGAAGGTACAATGTCAAGGCTTCTTTATACGTTACCTTTTTATACACATTTTTAATAGACTGTATTTATACACAGTAAATCCACAGATTTTTGGGTTAAGTTTCTCTATTTTAATTTCCATTGATGTTTAAAAAACATATATAAAGCAATAATATTAGCTGTTCTGTTCTTCCTGAAATAAACCATCTCTAGTCAAATAACGTGTCATGTTAGTACAGTATTGCCTCATTGATGTATCAGAAAACCTCCCCATACAGTAGAGTGAAGAGAAAGCCCAGTGTTGCAGACCACTAAGTTCCAAAGGGGGTGTCTAGTCTGTGAGGAGCACGAGGAGGGAAAAAAAGGGAAAAGAAATTAAATAGGTCAGGCCTGAAGAACCAGCCATTCAGTTGGAATCATCTGTGTGTTTACCTCAGATAATTGGCAGTAGAGACCCAGAACTACCCATTCTTTTCCATATTCCGAGGTTTCACTGAAACTCTGTAAATGGCCCAACCCTTTGGAGTCCTGACCCAACATGGAATCAACCAGTTTTTAGGCCAGAAGGGACTCTCTGGTTGGCCTGCCACTCCAAGTTGGTATCTCTAATTAAAACATCTTCACTGTTCTTGTGTAGAAGAACATGACCTATCAACTTACTAAATGATTATATCGAGAACACATATAACTCCATTTTGAAGAAGAAATTAAAGAAACATTAGAAAAGATTTAATTTTTGGCATGATACAGAGCATTGCCTTTTCAGATTAATAATATCCTTATTCTTGACCTAAACCTTTTTTTCCCTTCAAATCATGATATGGTGAAAAAAAATTAAGATCTATGAATTCCTACAGAAATGTAAAGCCAGAGGGAAAAGTTTATCTGTGTAAAGGTCTTCAGTAAGAATTAGACCCAGATGTTATGTTAAGAATTAAAAAAAACACGGGATTTGAAATATACTTTAAAATGTTCTCTTTCTAAATATTATTTTACTTCTCCTTTCCTATAAGAGTATCTAATTAAAAACATTCTATTGGCCTACACTTCAAACTCAAGTAGTCAATATATACTGTCTATAATAATGCTTATTTCAAGCAAGAACTTTTTTTAAAAAAATGATTTCCAACTGAAGTGGAAGTTTCCAATTGGTTGGAATATTTAGACTAAAACACTGAACCAATTTTGAGATAAAAAGATACCAAATTGAAACCAACTGCCTACTTTTAACTTCAGGTACACAGTTAGAAAAATAGAGAGTTGCAAGCTAACTGAGGAATGATACACAGCAAATGGAAACTGAAATATATTACATAACATAGGAGAGTATTAAAGTGATGTAAAATAATATTACAGTTATGGGAAGAGCAATCAGATGAGCAAACTAAGAAGAATACTGCAATATTTTTGAAATGAAACAAAGGTAGTAAACTTTAATAATATAACATTCATCTACATGAAGTATAACAATTATCTTCAACTCAGTTGTTCATTTGTAAAAAGAGGAAAGCAGAGTTAGTGATGGGCAAGACAGTGAACTTGTGGGACAACATCTACAGATTTAAACTTGGAAACACTAAGTCTTCTCTAAATATTTTGAGATATATTTCTGTGTTCTAAAGAACTATATTTTTACTGAATTATGTACAGAATCTTTATGAAAAAATAAAACAATTATAGATTTTTTAACAAATTAAAATAAATTTAAATAAATTTTAAAAGTGATCATACACTCTTAGTTTCAGTTAGTTCCTTCTGATTGAAAAAATAATTTTAGAAGAGGATATCTTGCATTCTCAAAATACACAGTTTTATACTTAGAAAAATTAAATGAATAATTGGAAAAAAAAATTGAAGGTGTCAGGCTGCCCATTACTAACGTATGTCAGAATTTGTTAGTTTACGTATGAAGCCATACACATTTGATGGTGAGAGCGGTGAATACTCTGCCTGTTAGTTAGCAGCATACAGACCCTAGAAAGCTAATTAGAGCAAAGCTGAGAAAGACTTGAACAGCTCTCAGTATCAATGAAACCAATTTTTTAACTCTAAGAAACTTACAGAAAGAGCAAATTGAAAGTCAATCTTTTAAGTTAGTCTAGTCTACCATGCACTTAAAAAAACTGCAAGTATTTTGCATTCTTTTATAGTAACTTGTGTTTTACCTTTTGAGGAATGATATCATCGGGTGTCTCAGGCTGTTTACTTGGGATCTCAGACTGAAAACAGGGTATTAAGTATAAACACATCAGGAAAAAAAACAAAGAACAACACAAAAATAAAATTTTCTTGAGGATTGTAAGGAGTGCAGAAGATGTATTCAAAGAAGATTAACATGCTATTCTATGCTGCTTGAAAAATCAGTATCTTGTGATTATTTTCTCAATTATTCAAAGTTGTTCTAAAGTAAAATTTAAATACACTAAAATTCTCAAGGCTACTGAACAGGATAAACTTAAAAATCACAGACACAACTTCAGCACAGGCTGCCATGTCATGGATGATTTACAAGCAACTCTTTTTATGGCTTCAAAAAAAAAAATACTGGATAATAGAACCTCATATGCTAGTTATAATCTTCCACCTACCTTTCTCTGTGCTTATCCCCCAGATCTGTTTTGTAACAGGAACAACTGGTTTAAATGATACCTACAATATCCCACACCACAGAAATCACTATGTGTTTGCTAGCAATAAATAAATAAACAAATAAACAGATTGAATGAATGAATGAATGAATGAATGAATAAAATAAATAAAAATTCTCCCATTAAAGTCCAAGGCCCTACACTTCCTTCACTACCTACGAGCTATAATTCCAGAAAAGCGAAAGTATAAGGCAAACTGGATTGCCAGCTTCCAAATCAAGTTTTCATAAAGAGTACTTCTTAAAGAATTAGGTGGTTGCTTTACATTTTATTCTCAGAACAAAATTCTGATTAACGAGGAGAAATTTCTGTTGCACTGTAGTGTATGGCTTATGCAGGTAAACACACGGATAGCTATAGACATTCAATAATGCACCCAAGAACTACTTCTAATTTTTCTTTCTTTTCAAGGTTTGTATCTGGAGATGACTTCCAGTATTTTTCCTTACAGTAAACACGAGCAGGCAAAATACGTTCACTCAGGCAAAACAAACAATGAACTACAGGGAATACTTTCAAATACTTCACATGGTTCCAGTAAATTTTTCTTTTACACAGCAAACTTTTAAAAGAATTTTGTATTGAACAATCTTTAAAATATACATGCATGTGTCTATCTTGATAGAGTTTGGGTTACACGAATGTATACTACACATTTGTTAAAACTCACTGAATGGTACACTTAAGTTGTGTGTTTCAGTGTATGGAAAATTTATGTCAAAAAGAATTATAAATAATAACTGAAATCTATTGATATTCATCTGTAAGTGTTTAGGGATGAAGGGTACTGATTCTGCAACTCATTTTGAAATTCATTAAAAAACAAGACAGAATCCTGGATAGATATGAGATAAACCAACATATCAAAACAGACCAATTACTCTGTCGAACTCAAGTCTTACGTCCACTATACACCCCTAGCCCAATTGTGTACAGAAGTATACATTTGTATTTTCTTTGGCATATGGTATGGCGCTGCTGGTTTACTATGTATTTCCTCGTTAATCCACTGAGTAACTCAAGTTCTTATTTTATCAAAGACATAGAATTCAATAGCTAAAATATGTTATACCAATAATTTCAGTATTACCACAGCTCTCTTTTAAATTTTGAATTATTATCATAATTATGTTTATGAAAAAAAATCCTAATTTTTCAAAGTCAAAATTTCCAGAAAATAATTTAGTTTCTTTACTTCTATTTTTTTCTAAAATGCTGGCTATGGAATTTCCTGAATGAGTTGCTCAGTTTCTATGAGTCTTGTAACATCTATATATTATGTAAAAATATATGTGGAGACAGCCACAAGAGACTCCCTTAATTAGAAGAGGAACCTTCCAGTAAAGTTGTTAATCCTTCTGCTCAAGCAGCCCAATGTTAACAGGTAGACGCTTGAGGTCTTTACCCCAATGATATTTACAAAGAACAGTAAATTTTGTTTGAGACTATTATTCTGTGAAAATAAGGGATTACAAAATTAAAATCTGGTGTTACTATTTTAATATGTTTTATTTTAAATGGTAAAATATGTAATCTTATTTTACTTCCATAAGATTCAGGGTGATGAGGCAACTGCTTTAAAAACAACCAGATTTTGTATTTTCATCATATCCCAGGCTTATCTTTTAACAATATCTGTAACTGATATTACAACTTAAAATACAGAATAACAGTGCAATTTAGTTTAGCTATTTCAGTTATGAAAATTGCCCTCCAAGGAAAGTCCCTATGCAGAGAGGATAAATTATTTTCCTGTGAAATGCAGAATGTTCTGCATGCACCAAATTTTCTCAGGACATAATTTTATTACTGTTGCTTTTATTAAAATAATTTTAGTTGAGAAACTTTCAAAGCTTTTAAGCCTGCGACAAATAAAATTAAAATATATTCTATATTCTATAAACAAACACCCAATTTAAAAATCAAGAAATAAAATTCAAAATTTAGAATAGGCAAGTTATTTTTCATACATATGTATTATTATCAAAGTGTAAGAAATAAAACTTTAATGACTAAGAAAAATTACCTGATTAATTTCTAACACATAGAAGATTCTAAAACAAGAAAATAACTTTTAATCACCACTGCATTCTTTCAGCTTAAGCAACAGAACTATTTAAGTAACTGTTACTTAAAAACAATAATTATTCTTAATAAATAAGGCAAGCAATCAGATCATCTGCCCTTGTTCCGGGTACAGCCTACTTACCTATCAAGAGGCTTCAAAAGCAATTTTTAGGTTGGCACATACCTGACAGATGCAAAAAGTACTGACCAAATTTTATAAAGATGTATGCAAGGAGGGAGACACATTTATGGGAGCTGAAAGGGAAGAAGTGATTGAACTCCACCTCTGGGAGCTGATATTGAATATGTTCAGAATGGAGGTGGATTTACCAGGAAGTTCATAAAGTTTAAACTTCAAGAGCACTCACTTCCCATGGGCTCCTTTCAAAGTCCTGGAAGACTATATTCATAATTTTTTATTATTTTCCTTATAGGGTCCTCCCTTTAAGTTTTATCAACTTCAGGCCACATAAAATCTGGCTCTAGGCCTTTTTAGTGAAAAAAGTTCAGAATTAGGAAAATTCTATAGACTATTAAACAGGAAGCAATGGATAAAATCTACAACTTAGGAAGAGAGAATGCTGGTAGTGCGTTCACTCAACTTTTATTGAATTCTAAGCACTCTGTTAGCATTAGAAAGACAAAAACCTAATATATGGTTTCTGGAAGAAATTTGCTGCCCACACATTTCACAAAACATCAACTATCAGTATCTTTTCTTTTTCAAAAATGATTTAATTTCTGAACACTGTCAGCTTATACTCATTATGTATTACTCTACTACTTAGTAGCTGTTACTTAGGAGTTTTATAACTTTTTTAGGTTTCTATTTCTCACCTGTAAAATGGGATAATTCTATTGACTATACTTCAGAGGGATGTTATGAGATGTGAATGAAACTGCACATACACTTAGCACTGAGCTCACTGTACTTTGTGAGCATCCACTCTTCTGATTTCGTGATAGAAGTCAGTGCGATAGCAGTGCTTCTAGTTTTGGGAACTTTTCTGCTGTCAACATAGCCAGATTGTATATTCCATAAAAGTGGATATTTAATGGCATTTTAAATTTACAAAAGATTTTGAACCAGCAAAACCAAAGTAATTATCCATTTAGAAAATTTCATCATAGAAGATTAACTTGACTTGTGCATGAACTAAGCAGCATGAATTCCACATTCAGTAATCATCTCCCCTATCCAGCCGCTTTTTGTTATTTTGTAAACGTATCTCCAGCATTTCTTGACTGCCTGTATTTTCCAATATGTAATCCATTTGGTTAAAAACTAAGTTCCATATGGTATATACTTATTTCTGAGAGTGTCTAGATTTCACAGGCTGGTGAATCCCTTTGCTTAGGTAAAATGCTAATGATATTAAAATGTAACTGTGAACTCTCAATAGGTATTTTGTTTTTATCTGATATAGAAATTTAAATATACTTCTGTAAAACAAATAACAAAGAAAAAATTAAGATAAATATTATGGTTATGTAACTCAAAAAGCATATATTCGTTAAATAAAAATAGTGAGTTGGTCACATATTTGAGAACATACTTATATTTAGTATTCTTGATGGATTCAATTTAAATGAGTGTCACTTAATAAGAAATATTTTATCAAATCACGTTCTACAGGATTAAATTGATTATTTAATTTGGGAAGATGATTACAAGTTAGAGACTGTATTGCTGGTTTGCTCTGACAGAAGTAGGTGCTAGTAAAAGGCTACATAAATATGGGTAGATTAATTTTCTTACATAATATGCTAGTAATAGAAATTATAGTATTTTAAGTTACAGCTGTACCAAATATGGTATTCTTGACAGAACTGAATAGCTTTGAGAACAGCAAACTTTAGAGAGCTATCTGGAAAAGTAACTGTATACTAGCAAGTCTACAACCTACATTCTAAGTATCACCAGGACAGAGGTGGAATCAATGATTACAAGATAAATGGAGCCAGGGTTTTGGCAGAGATAAAAAAAATGAGGCGCTGGAACAATGCAAGTTGCTTCACATTATATGATCTGAACTACTTACCAGATGATCACACTTCAAGT
Source organism: Eonycteris spelaea (assembly GCA_003508835.1). Lineage (NCBI taxonomy): Eukaryota > Metazoa > Chordata > Mammalia > Chiroptera > Pteropodidae > Eonycteris > Eonycteris spelaea. The sequence goes on from PUFA01000201.1 coordinate 2,573,187, forward strand.
CTCCCTTATAAATCTTAGTTTCTTCAATTGTTGGGAGAATCAAATATAAAATCAAGAATGTGAAAGTACTTAAACCATGAAGAGTTTTGAAATGAAGTTTTTAATAAAATATAATAAAACTTCTATATTGAGCAAGTGGCTGGACTTAACGAACTCTCAGAGTCTAAAATCCCACTAACCAAATACCCAAAAAGAACAAACCCAGTATGTTCTTCAGTGGATGATTCTTTGTAGTGATAGGACTTTCTAATTGGGTATAGGAGTTACACGAGATTTATTTTAGAGGCAACTAAAAAGTAGGGCAAAACAAGATACAGAATACATTCCTTTGAGAAACAGTAACTGTTCTGTCCAGGGGTTAATTAAGCATAGAGTAGTCAGATCCTTGGGGAAGGAGAGAACCTTACAGTATGCTTTTCCAGACTATCTTTTTAAAAAGTCTATCTTTTTTTTTTTTAAGTGACATTAAAGGAAGGCATGACAATTTTATGTTTATCAAAAAGGGGTATAGATTTTTCTTTAAAAAATCACGAAACAATGGTCTAAAAGTCAGGAGTTCTCTAGAGTGGCCCCATCTGTTAGAGTAGCCACCATCCACATGGCTATTGAGCCCATGAGAATGTGGCTAATCTGAACTGAGATGTGCTGTAAGTCTAAAAAACACACTGCATTTTGAAGACACAGCACAAAAATAGTAAAATAATTCACAAATAATGTTTTCATAATTCATTACGCATTGAAATAATTTGGAGATTGGATAAGATTATCTGTGAGATACCCTTTCAAGTCCCGGAATTGTGATTCCATGCCAAACTGAATTTCTTAGAAGGAAAACACTCATTTTGGAGGCAAAGGATTATTTCTGAACACTGAAGAGCTGGATTGCTATTTAGAAATGCTATGAGGATTTTCAAAATTAAATTCAGTGAATTTTATACTCCTTCATTTTCTCTTCTTAAATCTGTAGTGACTTTGTTGAGAAAGACTCTTATTCTCTAAGACTTAAACCCACGATTCCAGACCATTACCAGCTTACACAAATTTTTTTTGGTCTTCTGCAAAATCATGAATGAAGGTTTTGGCAAGGGTAATTTGAATAAAAAAGGAATTGAGAGGCAAATGTTTGTTTTAAATGCCTGGGTCGGTGATGAAGCTCCTAAACATAAATGGACAGATCTGCATGTTCAGGCTATTCTTCAGCTGTTCTTTATATTTCTTCAAAGAATACTGTGTAGTGCCAATATTCAATTTATTTAATTAACACTCTACTCACATAGTGCTAATTTTGTTCCACACACTAAGTACTCCACTGATTTTGACCAACTCAATCTTCCTAACAGCTTTGAGATAGAACCATTATCTTCTTCATTTTAGACATAAAGAAACAGAAACCAAAAGAGGTTTAATGACCTGTACTAGGTCACCCAGCCAGCAAACTGGCGGAGGCAGGTTTTTATATTTAGGGGTCTGGCTACAGAGTCTGCTGTCTAACCCGCTTCACTGAGATGTCTCCCTGTTATACTGCTGCATCTTTTCATTCTACTGCCTTCGGCTTACATTATTAACATAGTATACGGAATTTTCAAAATTAGATATTTTACATAATTGACCTAATAAGGAAAAATGTTTACAAAAAATTTAAAATAAACAAAAACTTCAAAGAGCCATTTAATTCTGCATACTCACCGCCACATTCGTCTCTTGTTCTGTTTCTGGCACGTAAGGGTAATGGTTATAAAACATGTCATTTCGCACCATTTTCTTCCTCATTCTGCAAGGCCCTTCTGTCATCTCCAACATCCACTTGTCTAGATGGGAACCGATGGGAGGACCCCACAACCCTCGCTCCCGCAACAGTTCATATTCGATTTGGCACCACTCTTCCGTCACGTACTTCAAGGCATTTTGCTGACGCTAAGGTTAAGGAGTCCAAGTTGAGTTTGCAAGCAAAAGCAGGAGTAGCAATTAAAAGTCTAAAAATAACTTAAAACCAAATTAATATCTGAAAAGAAAACAAATCCTTATCATTTCGGTCAATATTATAAAAGTAAAGTCACACTTATTTATGGTTAAAGTAAGTTAGCAATTTTGTGAGAATGTGGAGATTTTGTGGTGGTGCAGGTGATTATTTTACCATAACATAAATGACAGACATGTGTAGGGTAGACTATGCACACCGCTGGACAGAAAGTTGAATGAATTGTGTTACTAGTGCACAGGAAAGATGGTAATATCTCTAATGAAAACATCTCGATATGTTTTCCTGTGTGAATTATTAAATAAACATGATAATTTAAGGGTGAATCCCTCTCTCATCCACAAATTGTGAAACAGCTACCAGAACATAAACAGGAGAAAGTCTAGAAAATCAGATCAAGAAATTAGTGCCAACATGGTAGATTACTGATAAGCTTTGTAACATTCGCAAAGATTTTAGGAAAGAATATAAACATACAGCTCTGATAAGAGAACTTGACATTCATATAAAAAGTGTTAACAGTGGATGAGTTTAACTAACTTCTCTAATGACTTATGGAACCTAAATATACAACATTAAATCTAAATAAAGATCTCTTTCTGCAACTAACAGTAACAGTATTGAATGACTAATCTTGAAGTTACATGATATAGTCATACTTATGCGTTCCTGGGGTGGAGGGCAGTGGAATTCCCTACAATAACTAATCTAATGTTATGCCTATAAAATATCAGTTTACCATTCAGAAATCTTCAACAGACCTTTTAAATAGTTGGAAACAAAATATTTAGGATAAGTTGTTGAGTTACAATGAATTCATCATGAAGTTTTTCACTTTTCATTTTACTGACACAATTGCCAAGTACCAGTAATAAAAAGAAATCTTATTTTTAATTTTTTACTTATTTAAAATTTTAAAAGACTTCTCAGAGACTTTGATGTATATTGTCACAATTTCCTTGATAAGTCTGAAAGATAGTGATCTGTATTATATTTAATTTTTATTAGGAACAAAGACTGTAGCATGTCAATATTGAATATCAATAAAATTCAGCTGTGATTTCCAACTTGTTGCTTTTTGAAATGCAGTTGGCCCATAGGAAAGTCAAATTTTTCTATCATAAAACCAATAGCTAAAGTGGCTGTTGGCAGGGATAATTAAAATCATCATCACCTGATGATGAATGCAGTTCAGCAACTTATCCTTAAAATGGGTAGGAAGGTATCAGGAGAAACAGAGTCCTTTCCCACTCACGGAATGCAAAATAACCATTATTGTGATTATGAATTCTTACCTCCTGATGTTCCTTATATTGTGTGTCTACCAAGTCACGAACAACAGCAATATGTGTAAACATCCACTGAGAAATCTCCTAGCAATGGATGGAAAAAGAAGCTTAATATTTCATGGATTTCCTGGAAAAAAATGAGTTAACTAGCCTTGTAATTAATACTCAACAATTAGTTAAAATTCTGTTAAAAGCACCACTACAAATAAACACAAAAAACTCTGAAAGATGAATTAACTCATAAAACTAATGGAGGCTTGTGTGCTGACCACAGAAACTCCCCACAATCCCCACCTCAATGCCCCTTCAAGGAAGGGCTTGCTGCCAGCTTCTGGGAATACTGTCAGTACCTTGGGGTCCACCTCAGGTGCAGAGAACTGTTGGAGCACCCCACATGCAATGACTGGCTGATCTGGAGGTAAGCAGGCTCTGCCATTTCAGCTCAATATTGGTCGATTCTCATAGGTCATTTTGGCCCCAAAGCTCCACATAGGTCAGCTAAGTCTGTTGCTGGATCTGCACTGTAGCCTGACATTCCCTGTGACTAACCCTGCTTCCCTCTTCTACAAGTACTGACTATAAGGTCACCCCTAGGAAACATCCTGTACACTAAACTCCATCTCAGGGTGTGCTTCCTGGAGAACCCGGCCTGACACACAGAATGGCTGAGACACTGTTTCTCTCAAGACACTTTTCCCAGCTGCCACTAAGATTCTGGGATGGCAAAGGAAGTATAATGAGAAAGAAATTAATACTAGAGATAGATAAATTGAAAAAAAATCAACCACAGGTATATATAATAAGGTCATTTTTTTTTTAAAAAAAGCCATTTTGTTCTGCTATTGCTTTTAAATTTATATAATTATCAATAACCAAATTATTGAAAATTTGGAAAAATTATCAAGTCAGATATCAATATCTGAATCTCATCTTATGTCCAGCTATGAAATGGATGTAAATACAAAATATTCATAAAGCAATTTTAGCATAATCAAATGGAAGCAGTTCCCACGATCTGGGGTATTTCTATCTTTCTCAATGAAGAAAAGTTCCATTTTCAAATCATATGCTTGTACATGGTAAGTGTACTTACTATATGTAATACTACAACTGCACTTCGAAATATAAATTTCTAAGCATCTCATCAGAGAAACTAGACAGTGTACCTGGGTGGAGAGACTGTGTTTATTAAGACCACTTTCCTTTCGATTTCTTCTCGATCCTGTCAACTTGGAAAGGCCAAAGCCACTGCTGACACGGGACAGCTTGGACTGAGTGGCAGGCACTAAAGCTTCTCCTCGACTGATACATTTCTTTTCATGGGCTGTGAGATTAAAATTAGATCCTTTAACAATTTCTCCGTGTATTTATTAGTCTTACGTTTAATACTGTTGCATCATGGTGACAAAATATAATTCTGTAGTTACCAAAAGCAGCTTATACTACAGACACAGACATTCTCTTAGATATTTCACATTTACTTATTCCTGATCTTGTAGAAGGATAGCTGCTTGACAATTATTATACTGGCTGAACTTACATTTGGCTGAAGTTTCATAGCTATACAAGATTATGCGAATTTACTTTAATGAAATCAATTTTTGTATTAATAACAATTCATAATCCCCTATCTAAAATATTTAGTGTTGGATATACTTTGGAATTTAGACTGTTTTGAATTTTAAAAGGTGATATGGTACATATACTACATATCATAAAATACTACCACAGGGTCTACGGTGAAAAACCATAATTTGACACATTAATATTTCTGTAGCAAAATGTATGAATGAATATTCATACCAAGAAGGACAAATTTAGGTTAGGTTTTGCTACCAAGTGAAGTTTGGGATCAAATTCATGAAAAAACCCTTAGGTTTTCAGGGCTTTTTGAACTTCAGAATTATTGATAGGGAATCACAGATTTGTAGCCAAGAAGGTGACCATACTGCAGATGCGAGCAGTGTGTTATTTTCCAAACTTGAAGATGCCTGGTGTACAACACATCTTTTTTCTTAAAAAAATCTGAGATCAAATCTCAGCATGACCATTCCAGAATGAGTTATACTGTATTGCTTTTTATTTCTACTGCTGTCAAAGTAGCCTTTTGCAAAGTTTTAATTAAATTTCTAAAGTGCACCCATAAACAACAGCCATGTGTAAATCTCTTGGTCACCTAATGTCTGTAGACTTTCTTACCCAAATGATTCTGCCAGCACTTCAAACCAGCTTCTTCAATGAGTGGCCTTGCTATAGTTATGTCTACATGGCCCCTTTCATTCACAGGTAGAGTGACTTTGAAAAGCTCCTCCAAAACTTGTTTCTTACTATGTATCAATTCAGTCCAAACTCTGTTGACAGCTTTTATAAGAAGCTGACGCCCTAGGAAAGGAAAAAAAGCAACTGGTCAAAAACACAATATAAAATTACAATTTTTCTTAATGTTTTACATCTAAGAATTTCAACCACAGTATTTGTCAAAAAAAAAAAAAGTTTCATATCATAACCAGATCAGTAAAAAGGATTATTAAGATAACCAAAAATGTGGTTGGCTACTTGAAAAACTTAATAAAAAAACTTTATATTCATGCAAAGAAGATTGCATTTTTATTTATAAAATTAGAAATCACATACATATTTCAATGTCTAGCTTCTTCTATATAAGAACATACCCCTCATTTAAAAATTTTCAAAAATTAAAAAAAAATTTTTTAAATGAGGGGTATGTTCTTATATAGAATATTTAAGGTAAGTTCAAAATTAAGTTGTTCTTGAATATTTTGAAAAAGGAAAAAAATGAATGAATATATTAAAAGGGGTTTTCCTATTAAATTCCCTATTGCTTTGGATTCCTTGCTAATCTGTCTGACTCCTGCTCTAAACCAATCTTAAGTATCAGAATCACCTAGAAGTTTGCTGATTGTCTCCACATCCAGAGTTTCTGACTCAGAAGGTGTGAGTGGGGCCAGAGAATCTGCATTTCTAACAAACTCCCAAATGATGCTGATGTTGTTAGTCTGAGAACCTCGCTTTGAGAACCAATGTTCTAAACTGTCAGTTTCTTGTGGGGGCCAGGGAGTGGGGATGGTGGTGTTAAAGGGAGGGGGTGAAAATAATCACTAGGCATCTGAGGTTCAAGAACTTTTAGTGAAAGGAGAGAATAAGTTAATGTTTAAATGATTGAAAGACTGAGGGCTGGATTTCCAAAGGATAAAATCATACGCAAAACTACCACACTGTATTGCTAGGGAGACAAACACTACCGTAATTTTCTAACATTTTTTAGTAAACAGTGTGGAAACAAGAAATCAATCCACCCAAAGACTTTCATGCATAGTACTTACAAAATCAGTGGGAAAACTAAATTAAAAAGAGAAAATAAAAAAATAAAAATGGTAGTAATGACAACCTGTCTCAAGCAATATTTGTCTCTAATGGGATATGCCTAACACCCTCGACAGATAGCTCTCTTTATGGGAGGTGCCAGGTTGGCATTAGCGGTACTAATTGTGTAAACGTAAGTATCATTAAGCCTCCCAACATTACTATGAAATGTTGAGGCCTAGCAATATTAGTGATTAGCGGTTTCCCATCTTAACATAAGGACATGTGTAAGCTAGCATGTCGGTGTATGTCGGTGGGCCATCAGTGTATGTACAGGTGTGCCTACTAGGAGACTGGCTGTTAATGCTGGAAATAAATGAGCAGGAAGAAAAGGGAAAAAACTGAAGTAATTACCTTCACTAATATCTTGGCTGTAACCACCATCTGGTTCAATGTCAGAGGGGATCATGATGTGCCATGTCGTCATGCGGGCTTCTGCTTCCAGTCCAAATCCATCCACGTTGCTGAAAAATTAGTTTAAACTGTATGAAAGAAATGCTTGTAGCTAAAAACTATAATAAGTAAGTATTACTTTGCAGACACAGGTAAATGCTGGCTCTATTACAAAGTTACAATGTATTGGCAGATAAACATTCGGCAGATGCACAAAACAGAACATCTAGTTTATCATGAAAATGCCATTTTTAAGGGGTGATCTCACAAATCCACTTGACTAAATGTAATTAAACTATAGTGTCAAGATAAGCATCTTAATATTTAAGATGTTTTTTGATCACTATTAACATTTTACCTAAATATTATAAAAAGTCCATTTAGAGACATTTCCTCATATGCCTGGGTCCCCGACCCTCTCTCCAGTTTCTCATCTCACCACTCTTTGCTCCAGTAACAGTGAAATACTTGCAGTTTCCCAAATGTGTCATAGGTTTCTTCCCTCCGGGCAACCACATAGATGTACGTCCCTCTCTTCCTACATCACTCTTTCCTGTTCTCTTTGGAGGGTTAACTGCCTCCTCAACCAGGTTCAAGATGTACACCTCAGCAGGTGTCTTTTCTAGGTAAGGAGTACCTGTTACATGCTCCCAAAGCACCTTACCTCTGGTACTGCACTCAGCACACCTGACTGGTCTTGCTTAGTTATCTGACCTCCCTCCTAGACTGCATGTTGCAAGACCCTGCCATAGGGTCTTTTCTTGCTCACATCCCAGTCCCTAATTCAATGCCTGGCCCCCAGAAGACACTAAAAAAATAACTGTAGAAACAATCAATGGAAAAATACTAATTTCACCCATTTAACATATACTATTATATTTATTTATTGCATTATTTCTTTTTACTCCTCTTAACCTCCAACAGTGTGCATTGTATTTACTTAAAAAAACTATATATGTGTCATTGAAAAATTTAAAGATACAAAATTTGAGAAGAAAACGCATTTCATTGCAAAAATGTAATACTTGCCTTTTGCATTAAGTTTTAAATAAAACTGAGATTAAGGGGAAAAAATGTTACTATCAGAAAAGTAGAACAAAGAAGTCTTAATGGAATAACATCGGAGACAAATTCGGGGTAGCAAATGAACCTACACGACTTACCTTCCAACGTGTAGATTAATCAGGCAGTGAGCCAGACAGCTAATGAATTCTTGGTCATGGTTCCCAGGACCCAGGATCAAGTTCCTGTTTACAGTCAGCACCCTGAGCGAATCAAGGAGAGCTACTTGCTGTGGAACTGTTTTGTGTGCTCGTGAGAACTGGTACAAGATGGTCCTGTTGAGGCAGTGATAAACCGCATCCAGTGACAATCCCTGTGATCTTCTTTTTGACTAAAGACATGAAAGATTCTTTATTTAGTAAAACGGACAAAAATAAAAGATCTGCTTATCATTCACACATGAACATTAACTAAGGTTATTATGTACCAGATGGCATGCTAAGTACTAGGGTGCTACATCTCCTACCACACAAGTTTTGTTAGGGTGAATGATCTCTACTAAAAAAATCTCTGAAAAAAAAAATCCACCTTAAATGTTAGTAAAAAACTTCTTTTGACATTTTAGTTTTATCCTCTCACTTGAGAATTTTTATTTTTGGCTTAAATACAAATGTCTCTTAAAAAAAATTCTTAGGTGACATTAAAGAATCCATGCACCATATAACAAAACATGCTGATAGTATTTCCTACTTTCTACATTGAATTGAATAATATTAATCACTTGTGCCAAACTGGGCCAATATTCCTTAGTCAAGGGTACCAAGAACACAAACTGAAATGACAGCTTCAAAGGAACAAGGACTATAATGGACTTTGTAAAGACTCAATTACAAGAAGAGGATATTCCTTTCATATCAACTCTTCACACTGCTAGCCTTTATACACTTATGTACAGTACCGTAAAAACCTACCAAATCATATTAGCAAATTATTAATATCAAAAGGAGGCTATATAACTACCTGGATAGCAAAAAGTAATACTAGGGGAAGGTCAGTCAGAGACCATAGCTTGAGAGAACCAGGCAACTTCACAAGGCACATACTGGCACCAGGCCAAGGGTAAGGGGTACAGGGTTACCAGTCTATATTTTTTATTCACTTTTAATAAGCTGAGCTTTATATTAAATGTTAACATTCATTATCTTAGTAGTTACACTTATTTCCAACAATTTTGACCCCTTAGTCAAAGTTTTTCAATCGGAAAACATGTACTCTACAACTAATAGTGACAATGGATTACCTGTGCAATTAGTTGAATTATAAAATCTATAAGAAGTTTAGATTCTTTGTTGAACATGCCTTGCCAAAGCTTGTCCACCACACGTTGTGTGAAATAAAATACATTGTTCACCAATACCTGGTAGCTTCCTCCACTGGTAATAGGTAGAGATGCGTCTTCCCCTAAATTCCAGCAGGAAAAAGATGTCTAAGAAAATTGATATCTACCAGCACAAGACCAGATCCTCAAACAAAGCAGGCTAAGGCAAAATGAGTACAGCTACCACCTTCAGAAATAAGACCACTAGCTCTTATGCACTATTAGAAAATGGTGTTCATGGCAAGAAATCATGATAAATGTTGGAAGAAATAACTTCTGCAGGATAAATGTGTTATAGATTGAGATGGTGGAGTCTCTTATTGACTTGAGACAGTCAGCGATAAGCAAACAGTTCTTAACTTAAACTGTCAGTGACAGATGATCTCCATTTGAGAGAAAAGTCAAGTCAGTTTATTAGCTGTAAAGTGCGTCTGTATAACTAATAAAGGGTAACACAACCATCAAACAAAACTCTTGATTCTGGAGTAACCTTTAATTGCAATGAAGCAATGTAGGCATAAGAGAGGTTCAAAAGAATTGTGAAAAATAAAGTATAATCAGTGAGATGGTACCAAGGGGTGCCTTTCACCCCTCCGTGATTACCATCAGCACTGTCTCTCTGTAAAAGCTACCCACTGTCTTCAGGGTACTTGCTGTGTGTACACACTATTACAAGATTAATCCTCTAGCTCCTCCTCCTTACTAGAATGCCCCTTCTAAGACCCTCCTTTCTAGAAATTCTGTAGCCTCCACTAATTGTGATTATTCTAACATAACTCTAAATTACTCCATTATGCAAAACTCTCCATTTTGTGTCTTTATGTAGTAAGTGATACTACATGAGTAGTATCTCGAGTGGTAAAAACAAATACAGACATTTGACTTGAAGCCATGCTTTGAGAGTCACCTGTTAAGACAATACTAAAGATTTTTTGGCAAATTTATTTTTTTAGGGGGTGGGGGGAGGATAATTTAACAGCATGGACACCCTATGATTAATATTATTACCTGGAACTCAAGTAGCAAATATACTATAATATCATACTTTTCCTTCTCTTTTAAATTGTACCTGTAAGTGTTAGCTCCACTGTAAATATATCAATTTCATATTTTTATTGCAACTAGATAGAGATATAAAGAAAATATATTTTAATGTGTTTTGAGTTTATGTCCTGGAAGTCATCCTAAAGAGTAACATACATATATCTATGATCCAACAATCTCACTCAAAAGATTATGTATTAACATTATACATGCATGTGATCCATATGGACAGAAATGTTTATAGCAGTTTTATTTTTGTCTCAAACTGGAAACTAAATGTCCATCAACAGCAAAATGGATAAATTTAGATAATCATATGATGGAATAGTATATAGAGATGAAAATAAATGGACTCCTGCTACATGCAACATGGATAAATTACCCAAACACAATGTTAAGTGTAAGAAGCCTGACTAAAAAGAATACATACTGTATGATTCCATTTATAAAAAGTTCATAAGCAGGCAAAATGAATTTGTCATTTTATATGTTGGGACAGTGATTTAGTGTGTCATACCTGGGTTACAGTAGGAGGGGTGTTCATGGGGTGCTGGCGATACATTTCTGAGTGGTTTTATATAAGCATGTTATATGGTGACAATTCATGGAGATCTACATTTATAATTTATAAGTATGTTACAGTAAAAAAGTTAATTAAAAAAGTATTAGATATTCATAAAAATATCAGTTCATGTAATACGATTTTTAAAACATCTGTTTCTCTTTCCCTGACCTTTTCCTGCCATCCCAAAGTGCACAGATGTGGACAAACAGCTAAGTACTTCCTGTTGTTGATCTTTATCCCAGATTCAGAGGAAAGAGTTGGATGGGCCTTTTCCTCATTATAGAAAAATCCAATAAAGGGAAAATGCACAGAAAAGTAGTAATAAGATGAACTTAAAGAGATATACTTGGGTTTAAGAGAGAGAAGGAGAGTGATTATACTTCTAAAGTAAAAATAAAACAGTATTATTACCCAATAACACATCGGCTGCAAGCAAATGGTCCATCACACTATCCAAAATGTAAGTCTGAAATTCTTTTTGCTGAGTTCTTGTAGATCTTTCAGGGGAAGCCTAATCAATAAAATTTAGAATGAGAAACAGAACCAACTAAACAAAGAAAAAGGCTCAACCATAAAATTACATTACTAAGTGTATCAAAAGGATTAAAAAACTTCCTGGAAAATAATAAAATGTAACACTAGAAATGACATATATTCTTAAACTTTCTTTTATATTTCTGACCATAGAATTACAAAAGAACAATAAAGCAAAGGTAAAACATCTTTTGAATCTATTCCTCCAAAAACAGTATTCTAAACATTGTAAGTATTTGATAAACATTTGATAATTTATTATTATACCTCATTTTCAAAAGAGATCTGGCAGTTTATAAGGTACAGATAAAATATATCATAAAGCTCATTCAAAATCATAATCAACTCAAGGTGCTTAATGGGGTAAGTAATAATGAGGTAGTTTTCATCAAATCTTAGCTAGACAAAGTTTTAGAGTCTGCAAAACAGAGAGACCATTGAACACAGAGAAGTGGCTTGATATGTCAATAATATTTTTACTTGGTTACAAAACATTCTTTTATATTCTGTAAGGATTTAAGGCTGTCTCAGTCACCAATATGTATTTAATCTTCTGATTCCTCTCACTGAAACTATTACATGAGTGATCATAACCCAGAATTTACACTTGTTATTGGTTCTAGTTGCTGGGGTCAAGTGTTCTTGCTGAGGTTTACACTAACCTACCTTTTAAAGGACGTGACATTAAGAATGCACGCATAGTTGTCTCAAAGGTGCTTTTTTTAAACATTCGTTGGGCTACTATTATGTATCAAACACAGTGCTTAGTTTTATGCACCTTATCTCAATCTGCAAAATATTGCTTTTAAGTAGATAACTATCGTCCTCATTTTAGAGATAAGGTAATTGAGGCTTTGAGAAGTTAAGTCACTTGGTCAAGTTGCAACTAGGATTCAAACCTCACTTTTATTAATGACGAAGTTCATGGCCTCACCTGCTGGTATACCTTACTCTCTCAGCTCTACTAAAAATCTCCATTTTAAAGTTAACAAATGCACAACGAAAACGACTCTGCTTTGACCTCCTCATTCTTTCAGGTAAACCTGCTTGGCCCACCACATAGCCAGGATGAGGTCGGGACAGCATGAGACAGGGGGAGTGCATGATCTGCTCTGGCCCCTGGCTGCCTGATGTCTTCCCTGTGAAAACGACATCAATCTCCAGAGTCAAAACCTCCTTTTGCAGAACCTCCGTGTGCATAGGCCAGGCAGCCTGTGTGTGTCCTCTGTCCATGCTGAGAGCACTGTGGCTCTGGGAGAAAGGGCCTTCAGTTTTCTGTTATTTCTGGACTCGCTAAAGCCCTTAAGAAGGGGGTTTTGAGCTTCTTCCTTCTGACTGCAGTATTCTTCCTGGCTCTTCTTCTCTGTTATTTTACAGTGCTCTCTTTGCCCATGTTTGCCGCTTTCTTTTGGTTTGTTTACTGCCCTGTAATCACCCAGGGTGGGTTTCACTCTAATGTGAATGGAGTGGTCTTTTAGAAGACTGGCTGGAATAGAGCAAACTCCTCAAACGATTGTTTATGGTATCAGACAGGCACACACTTCACTCAGTCCCCTGACTTTATCTTTCCTTCAGGTAATATACAAATACTTTGTGACCTGTTCTCATGCACTTTCCTTCTGCTGCCATGGTGGGTTTCGTGTGCAGCAAATTCAACTGGCCCTCCATAAGATGACTGGTGGTGACAGCAGAGGACACTGATGAGTGGGAGGCGGGAGAAGACTCACTAAACACCCTTGTATGAACTAACGCAGGCCACTTAATTGTTTGAGTCTTACGTGCCAGGTGCTATGTTATGAATCCTCAAAGACAGATTCTATTTTTATATCATTTTAAAGACAGGCAAACTGTAAGGGGTGAAGAAAACAGCTTGGCCAAGTCGCAGAGCTATAACCAGCACACATTTAATTTCTCAAAATACTTTTTGCTGGGTGATTTACATATATTTAATTCTCACAACAATCATGCAGGGGAAGACAGGATATAATATCATTTCCCAGAGAATAAATTTAGCTCAGTGAGATTCAAATGCTTATGTAATAAACAGGGCCAGAATTCAAACCAGATATTTCTCACTCCAAAATCTGTGATCTTTCTGTTATACCACACTGTCTCCCTTGTATATGGCCTCAGTATTACACTCAAGCCAGTCTATATGAATGGGAATCTTTTACTGTTATACACTGTTAATATGGTTAAATTTCACACTTTCTCATATTATAAAATCAGGTAAGTAGATACTCTTATAATGAAATTCCAACAGTCATAAAACTAAAGATGGCCTGGCTTGAGTGTATCAGACTGGAAATCAACTGGCTCAAATCCCTTCCTTCAAGTAGGTAAATGGTTTATATATAGGATAATTCTCTTCTTCAGAAATAAAGATTTCATAATGATAGCATTCAAAACCATATGCTTGTAATTTATTTTTTCACACCATAGGAAGGCATGGAGTGCAATAGTATTTTCACTCATTATTTTTTGTATGTGTATTCTATATATGTGTATTAGATTTAAAGTTCCTCAAAGTATTAATTGTAAAAACAAATTTTTATCTCTCTTATTAGATAGTATCATATCTTCTGTTTAGAAACTACCAGGGATGTATCTATAATTAAATGATTCAAAAATACTTAAAGAGGTTATGATCTATATGGGAGTCTCCATCTTGACAGTGCTTCTCTCTGAAATATAACCCTACTACTCTCCACTCTGTAGTACAATCAGCCACAATTCCATTGTGGGGAAATCAGTGTCTACAACAATGAGAAGGTTACCTCGAGGTTAACACATTCAAATCATGTCTTCAATTAAATTAATCAATTATTTTAGAAAGATGTTAACACATGTTATACCAAACTTTCCCTACTTAACAATACAGAAAACCAAAATAAAAGACAATATATCATTTCCCCATGGTTAATTAATTGGCTATTTGAGTTCCTATAAGACTCAAAATGTTATCACTTCATATCTTCCATAAACATGTATTTTATTTTTTGCTCAAATCTCTTCTGAACTTTATTCTGTTATTTTCTTATTACCATTTCATTTTGCATAGAATGTTTCAAATTCTTACCCAATGCACTAAGATACGGGCCTTAAAACATCTGCGGTGGTTTTAAGGTTTCAAATAAAAAGTTAACTGTATTAGCCACTAGGGGGAGCAGAGAAAGCGCAGGTTCAGCTGTCGACACTGCTGAGAGCATGCATACAGGAAGTTCCTCAGAGAGAGAAGCAGTCAGTGTTCTGCACTGATTGAATCTTTCATAAAACATGTCATTTTCAGAACCCTGGCACACTTAGGCCTGTGGGCCAAATCCAGCCTATGCTGTTCTTGTACACACAGTTTAACTGGAACACAGCCATGCCTATTCGTTTATATACTGCCTATGGCTTTCCAGCTACAATGGCATAGTTGAGTAGCTGTGACAGAGATTGTACAATTTGCAAGCTTAAAATGTTTACTATTTGGCCCTTTACAGAAAAAATATGTCAATTTCTGTTCTAGGGAAAGGTGATAAAAGTCTGAATTGGGGACATGCTTGGAGGAATGAAAACAAAAACAAATTTAATAGGTATAAAAAAAAAATTCCCATAGCCCATGGTATGTTCTGCTTATAGAACTCAGAAGAATAAAAATCTGAAAGGTATTTCGCACAAAACTTGCTTGATTATTAACATTCTAATTATTAAAAAAATACAAAACAAGTATTTTTGTTTGTTTGTTTTTACCTCCAACAAAAGGTCAATCAGTGGAGTCTGCTTGCTGGCAGGGGTAAGACAGAGGTTGTCTATTATCAAGACCCTCATGAAGTCAAAAACGAACTTTTTAGCTGGGTGATTGGTCAGATATGTCTTGACGCCCACATTGCAGTACTCAGATTGGCTTCTGTTCATCCCTGTGTCTGCTGCGAAAGCTTTAAATTCTTCCGCTGGAGATCCAACTTCATCATCAAGGTCTGTCACCTAGAAAAATCAGAGGTAGAAAAATATAAGATAGTCAACATGCGATCTTATTCACAAGGGTCTTTTGGATTTGTTTTAAAGGACAAAAGAAGTATCTATACTATATGTGATTATATGTAGTCCAATAATTTTCAATTAAATTAGTACAAAATATGAAAAATAAAAGAACAAAGTAAGAAAAGTTCAACAAAAGACACACACACATATTTCATTTTTAAAAAAGACAACCAACCCTATTACTAATTTGTAAAGACTAAATCCAGGAAATGCCTTGAGGTAGGTAAAGTAGAGATAAATTTGGTTTGACTAGAGTTCTGTAACCTATAAAGAACATTTCACAACTATATAGTTATCATCACATAAAAAAAGAAATGGATCCACAGGTACTTAAGAGCGAGAAGTTACTGTCTACGGCCATGCCACCCTGAACAAGCCCAATCCCGTCTGATCTCGGAAGCTAAGCACGGTTGGGCCTGGTTAGTACTTGAATGGGAGACCCTAGGAAGAGCAGGTCCTGTTGTAGGTATTAAAAAAAAAAAGTGGGAAGTTACTAACAAGGAACTTATAAGGTTACGGTATATGAGAAGAGGAAGTAGAGTTCACTGTTATTTTAGAGGAAAGCAGAAGGGGAGTGTGGGGAGCGAGACACCAGATAATGATGTAAGAGGTAAAGTAAAGTTATGAAACTGTAACGCGGTCAGAAGCTTTAGGAGGCTGGCAAAAAAAGAAAACAAATAAAGAAAGAAAGAAAAATCTGCTAACCATCGGGGCAGACTAATTCCTCCCCCTTTCCTACCATCTCTGAGTATGGACGGATGTTGAAGGGGAAGACCGTTGCTGCTAATGCACACAGGAAATCAGGGCTCATCCACATGGAGGCCAGGTCTGGAACGTTGTGATACAAGTATCTAAAGAACTGCATCAGGGTCACTGGATATTCTCGCAGCCACGATCCCTCTTCTTCTGATTGCCAAGGCTGTCAGAGGGACAAGAAAAGAAATAATACATTAGGAAAACTGACACTGCTAAAAATTGCTTTAAAAATGCATTACTCACTATTCTTCTAAAACTGGATACAGTTATGGTCCAGAATTCTTTTATAAACCACACACATGAGAACATAGCTAGAAATAAACTAAAACAAAAACAATATCCCTAGGAAGTGACAGGATGTTTGTCTTCTCATTGGAGTACTGGCAGCTCAGTAACTGGAGTCAGTGGTTTTGATTTTTTATCATTATCAACATGAGTATAACTGGTGTCGAGAGTGGCTGAATTACCATCAAAGTTGCCCCATCCTCCATCATGACAGAGATGGGGTAACATAAAAGATGAGGAAGTTACCTCACCTTTCAGAGCCTCACACTGTCTTGTGTAAAATGACACAAGCAAGAACAATGCTCTTGACCAGTATGCCACTGTGATTTATCATAAGAAATATACATTTGGTCTTCATCCATTTTGGCACGGAGCTCCTAAAGCCCTTGGACTGTTCTGAGAGCCATAAAGGTGTCATTTGTTAATAACAAGCCCCTTTCAACCACACCTGAGTTTATGTTAGTGACTTTTGGAAAAGGCCCTAAGGATGGAAGCTTGCCAGGGGAACCAATCACATGACTAAGGGGTTGAAATTTTCAGCCCTGAAAGCTCCCAACCTCCAGGGAGAGGAGTGGAGGTTGAGCTCAATCATCGATGACCAATAATTTAATTAATCATGTTATGCAATTAAGCCCCAATAAAAAACCCAAAAGGATGGGGTTCAGAGAGCTTCTGAGTGGGTGACACGCAGAGGTGCTGGGAGAGCAGTGGAGGGTATGGAAGCGCTAACATTCCTTCCCATTTAACTTGCGCTACACATTTCTTCTACCTGGCTATTTCTGAATCATATCCTTTTATAATAAACTGGTTATTTAGTTAAGTAAAATGTTTTCCTGAGTCATGGGAACCTCTGATTTATAGCTAGTAGGTCAGAAGCACAAGTAACAACTTGGATTTATGACTATTGTCTGAAGAGGAGAGGCCATGTTGTGGGACTGAGCCTTTAATCTGTGGGTCTGATGCTATCTCTAGGTAGACAGAGTTAGAGAGGAATTAAATTGTGGGGCACCCAGTTAGTGTGGCAGAATCACCGCATATCTGGTGACCAGAGTGACAGAAGTGAAGTAGTGTTATAGGAGAATATTCAGAGTACAGGAGACAGAATGTGTTTTTCCTTAACAGCAATACAATAACAACAATAATGATAAAAAATGGTAAAAATAGAATATATCTGAACAATGCCCATTTTTTGACACTTTCCCAGAGAGTAGCTTATTTTTTTCAAACTTAGATGTTTATATCTGTTTATGAATATGGAACCCCACCTCCAATCCCAAAGCATTCTAAATTAATGCATGTAATAGTAAGGTTCTTTTCTAAGGTGACATAAGAATAATTTTGGGTAAAATAAGATTTGTAACACTTGTAATCCATAGAGTCTAGTTAATGATTCCTTACACTGTAATCCTAAATTGTGTAAACAAATTAAGTCATTATTCAGAGTATTCCTGTAGATAGACAGAAATATAAATTTTGTCATTTACTCTCTCCATACTTCATATATAAGTTAGAAATGACTGGAATAGAAAAAACAAATATAAAATAAAACTCACACTGATAACATCGTTAACCTCTAAATAAAAGTGATTTTAAAAGTTCAGATAACATTATAATGACATATACTATAATATGTATTCATTACATACATGTTTACATTGTAATATACATTTTATAACACTAATATCCTAATATCAGTTAACACTTATGAAGCACTTACTATATACTAGGCACTATTTTAAGTGCTCTGTACATATACTACTAACTCATTACATCCATACAACAACCTTAAGAGATAAATTCTATTATTACCAGCATTTTATACATGAGGAAACTGAGGCACACAGAGGTTAGTATTTCTTAAGTACCAGAGATGGGATTTGAACCCAGGCAGGGCTCTAGACTCCATAGTCTTAATAGGTGCAAGGTTCATCCTTACATTAGAGATAACAAAACAGAGGCTGAGGTTCCAGAGACCATGAAGTAAACACAAGATTCCTCTATTTAAAGAAAAAAATCACAAGCAGGAGGAACCATCAACAGGTGTCAGTATCTCAGTAAACTTACTGAATTCAGCATGCTGCGGAGCATGCCCAATAATAAAAAAGCAGCTTCTGTGCACACGTTATGGATAGACGAGACCACAGTGCCACTGGAGGCAGGAACTCCAAAGATAAATGTCCAGATGGAATCTAAATCAAACTGCAGAGGAGAAAGTGAATAAAGATTAGCCACTGCCAATGTTTTTCGGTAGCAACCCTCATAAGTTCTAATATCCTAAACTTTCTTTGAAACTAGTTATTTTTCAAAGTGAGCAATGATAAAGAGATAGAAACCTAGCACTTCTTCCTATATTTTAAAACTCATTTTTACATTTATAAAGAAAAAGTGAATACTATGTATCATTCTGTCTTAGATACCTATGTTGAAAATACTGTTTTCTCTTTTTTTCTCTGAAGAAAACAAGCATAAATAAAACACATGCTAATTAGTCAGGAGATGAAAATTTAGAACTGATTTTAAGCAGATCTTTTAAAAAAGCACACTAAATTCACTTTCCCCCCAACTCTCAGCAATGTTCTAATTACGTTTGGATTACATATAGATAAGATATGACAAAATAAAAATCAGTTTGCAGAGATTTATTCATAGCTGCTTTATATAACACATTATGACTATGATGTCATGCTTATTTTGAAAAATTACATAATCAACCAAACTCTGCTAAGCATGAATCTGAATCCTGATTTAATGTATGGGTATAGACTCAGTGGTTTAATTTAAAAGGCTGTGTCAATTACTAGAATTGATTTGAATAGTGTTTGGCATTATGATGGTTGTATATTGAGTTAAAAACTAAATTCCTAAGTCTTTAGAGAGTCATAAACATAAGCTGTACATATAGATATCTACAATGGTCTTCGATTAGAAATCGAGCAAAGCCTTACTGTTTTCCTAGCGTGGATGTTATTTACCATTAAGAAATCAAAAACATTTTTCTAATCAGAACTTGCGCTAGGCATCCTGTTATGCCCACCCAATTAACTGTATGATATACATACTACACCCTTCATTTTTAATACTATAGAAATAAAATTATATTTCTAGATAAAATCACATAACTCAAAAGAATTCTTTAGATCACCTTTAAATATATAATCACAAAGAGTAACCAGAAAGAAAAAAGAGGCTAAATAGGGAAAAAAGGACTTCTTTTTGGAAAATATTCAATGGCATTTTCAGATTTTTCTGTCCTAAATCAAATCCTAAATGTGAGGAAGGAATGTAATCAGTGGTTTTACTATTGTCAACCCAATACCCTAAGGTGATTTTTGGACATATATAATTATGCTTATACCTTGCTAGGTCCTACCTGGCAACCCTGCTTACATCGGCTGCTGATGACAGGCACACTGACCTGCAGGTTCTCAGGCAGCTCACTAACTGGCTGCTGCAGAAACAATGCCATGAGCAGAAAATAGAGGGCAGGGACATTAGTGTGTTTAGGAAGGAAGGACTGAAGAACTGGAAAACCAGGAAAATGACAAGCATCCCGGTTAATCTCCCTGACCGTCGATCTCCCACCAGCACTCCTGCCCACATTGAATCCTAAGAGATGAGAAAATACAACAATAAGTAGAAAATTAATAATTGATTACCATGCTGCATTAACAAAGAAAGAAGTAATTCAGTATATGTGACACTGCCATCCAGAACATTCACGCTAATATAGACAATTAATAATTCAATTGTTGGATTAATCATTCAGTCAGGAGCTTTTCTTTGACTTTAGCAAGCCTGCCCCTATGGATACATAGCTGAGATAATCAGGTATAAGAGGTAATATAAATCCTGCTCATTAAAGAATAACCTCGAAGGAGCTCCAACATTTCCCTAAGAAGAAAGTAAAATTTAAAATATGGCCAAAATTTAGGATGCTATAAAAATAGGAGCACCTATTATGTTTTTTTAATATAAATTACATAGTAAATTCTGATTCCTAATTTCCCCATATGACAAGTGTAAATAGGTATTCTTGATGTTTGTTGAAGGATAAAATTCCATATGATTTTTAAAACATAATGTTATAAAGACATATATTTTTAAAATACTTTAAGAATTAAATGATTGTAATTTTCAATAAAACATTATCTTAAAACTATATTTTCCAAAGTAAGATCACTAATATTAACAGAAATATACCAGTTCAAATGAATCTAACCTAGGACACTGTTAATTTTTTAATATTACTTAAATGCTCAGTTCCATTTTGAAAACAGCATACAACTGGTAAGCAAAGAATAAGAAACTTTGACTGAAACTTTGAGTTTAAATCACGGAGTGGCAATATAACGTAATTGTTAAAAACATAGGTTTTGGATCTGAGTGACCGGATTCAAATTTTGACACTTTCTAGCTGACAAGAGACTTTACCCCATGCCTCAGCTTTCTCATCTGTAAAATGGGTATGATAATATTCACACCTCTTATGTATTGCGAGAATGAAAGTATTTAGTAACTGACACAGAATAAGCATTTAAAATATTGTTATTATTAATTCAGTTTGATAATTTGCTAGTTTTTTAAGTTAAGTCAGAAAGAGAACTATGTAAAGATAATAAGATTACTCCTTGACTTTTACATCTTAATATCCTGTCTCTGATTTAAGTTTCATTTATGATTAAAAAGGCCAAATTTGAAATTTTCTAAGATTTTATTCTATCATTAATTAAAATTCATGACTTGACAAACTGAAGAGTATATGCTTACGTAAGATTACAAACAAAACAAAATAGCTTATTTTAAGCAGCTGACTGTAAAGTCCCATACCTAATACAGTTCCAATTTTATTAGTTAAGACAGAATCCGTCTGTTCCAGCCATCCTCCGCCACTGAGTCCTTCTTTAAACCTGATGAGAATAGACTGATTGCTCAGTAGGACAACAAGGATCCTCATGGCTGCCGTAACTGTGGTGGAATGCAAGTGTTCTTCCATAAACATCATAATCCAGTCAAAACCCAGTGTCCTGACCAGTTCTTCACAAGCTCTATTCAAGACAGATGGATTAAAACAAAAGAAAAACGTTAATTTCAAGGATTAGGGTTTCAAATTAAAAAGAAAAATAAGATGAAGTTTTGTTTTTGAGATATTATAAATTTTAGGGCTTAACAGCAACTGGTACCATTAATTCTAAAAAGATTTTACTTACTGCAAATTAATGCTTGTTTTTTCTTTAGACGTATAAACTAGTTTTAGTAAAATATCTAGAAGTCTGTTTCTCAAAAGTATAAGATTAGCAGATACAAGACCTCCAAACTCTTCTTCAGTTCCTAAAATGAAAATAAACAGGATAAAATATCCAACACTATTTTGGAAATCTCAGTGAAAAATACCTTTTAGAAAACACTTTCTCTAAGAGTACTTCCCACTAAAGTGGACAAGGAAAAGGGTCCATTAAGCCATTTCTTTTTAATATCCTGAAAATTGCTGATTTACATTTGACTTTATCTAAACAAGTGATAATAGAGGCTGAAACACTTTTTTATGTTAATATTCCCCTCCTCTACCAACAAGGGGAAAGTAATCAGATGAGATAACATGAATAAAAATAACAATCCAAACCCTTAACTTCCAGTTTCTTTTTGAAGGACATAGTAAAATTTACCTAGTTTAAAAACTGAAAAGAGGAAGCATAAACTATTTAATAAACATAATATATAAAGAAAAAGTTAGGAAAACAGCACAAAGAGAGGCAAAGGCACACAAATGCACAAGAGAAACTGGAAAAGAAAGGGAGGAAAACAGAAAGCTTGTGGTTCTCAGTGGAAAGAACTGGAAGTACAAAGGACTGGCTGGGCATCAGTGGCCCAGTGTTCTAGGTTCAGCTCTGCCACTAACGGGCTGGAGGTTAATAAGTCACAATCCACATGATTCCTTTTATTCCAGAACTGAAGCTCAGGCTAAATAAACTTTAACTGCCACAGTTATAAGCTTTTAATTGTTTGGGCAAGGGACTATTTTTACCCTTAAACACTGGAGGGTAGTCAAACTTAAAGAGGAACACGATTCCCTCCCCTTCGAAGAGGCATAGGACTGGTAATTCACAAACTGTCTTATTGAAAGAATACCATTTAAGGTAAATTGACATAAGAGTTATTTCCTTTCAATTATTTCTTTTCAATAAAATGACAATTCACACAGAATTTTTTCTCCTCAATTTTTATGTCTAGTTTTATCAGTTTTGCTTTCCCTAATTTTCAAATATAGTTTTGAAATAATGAACTCTGAAAGGAATTTCCAGACTAACTCTTCTCACTCAAATGTTGCATTATGCTTTATTCCACAATGCACTGCCTTTTAATGCTGTTTATTTTGCATTGATCGTTATATCACTATTCAGCATTATTCAAGCCATTTTATTTTTTTGTAGATAAATCCTGAATAGTGTATAAACTACTTGAAAGAAAAAACTATAGTTAAATATTTTTGGAACATCATATTATACTTAATACGGTCTTTAGTTCATAGCACATAAAACGATAAATGTCGCAGACTAACGAGACCAGCAATTGTTTCTGACTTCATTATTTCAAATGGCAATGAAGTGATGAGGTTTGCAGATCAACAGAAAAATTTGCTATCTACTCGTCCTTACTACTGTGCTAGCATCAAATAAAATTTTGCAACACTAGGTGTGGTTATTGAATTCAATGATCAGCAAGATATATAGACTAGAAAAATAATTTTCCCACATCTCTTTAATGCCTGAAATAAATGTTATATACTTCCAAAGATTTAAAAAGTATTTTTGCTTTCTAAATCCTATTTACTTGGGTTATATTAATTAAAAACTTAGAAATAACCCTTGTATATGGGAGAATACAGAGGTTAGAAAGTTTAGAATGTTGGTTTGGACAACCTAGGTTCAAATATAGTAGTGTGATCTCAGGTAAATTTCTTTTACTTATTCTTTCTCAACCTCAGTTTCCTCCTTTGTAAAATTGGGGTAACAACAGTACCTATTTTATAGGGTTGTTATAAGATTTATAAAGTACTTAAACAGTGACTGGCAAATATAAGATACTCAATAAGTGTTATCCATTGATTTTATCTTCATTTTTCCCTTCCAATGCTAATTTGCCTTAGAAAAGAAATTCCAACAATGTTCCAAATGAGTAGGCAGTAGGTAAGTAAGTGGTGGTGGTGGTGGTGGTGGTGGTGGTGGTGGTGGTGGGGAGGTCGGCCTTATGTTCTACTCTGTGATTTGCCGGAAGCTACTTAGCCTCTCAAATCTTCTAGCTTCTCCTTTGAAAAACATGGTTACACCACTTTCTCTCCTTATTCATGAAGCACTGGAGAGGCTGTGCTCCAGATGGTGCAGCCAACATGAAGAACTTCTTTGTGAGGCACCGAAACTACCATACTAAGACTATTTATTTTCCACCCTTCAGGCAGGTGTTGGAAATTACTTATGATATGATGATGGAATAACGTAATAGTATAATAATGTAAAGAATGGTGAATAAATATAAGAGATTATGAACCTAACTACAGGTCAATCTAAAAGGTTCTTTCAATGCTGTCCAAGAAAATCTCCTGTCCAAGGATATACATTGGAAAAAATATATTGGCACAGAGAGGAAAAAATGTACATCAAACAAATAAAGTAAGAAAAAAAAAAAGTGGCTGTCACGGCCCAGAATCTTACAACTTATGAAATTATTTTTATTTTATATTTAAATAAAACGATTTTGATGAAATGGTCTTTCCCTAAGTGAATACTAAATATTTAGCAAGGAAATGAAAATAATAGTAATCTAGATATTATTCACGTTAACAAGTATCTGTGTTTCTAAATAGATGTATAAAATAAAAAAATTAAATAATGTTAAGAAATCACCTTGGAAGAGTCTGCTATCTAAAGAAACATTGTTATAAATCCTCTAAAAATGAGAAAGATTTTATTTTTAAAGTAAAATTCACACCCCATTAAATTCCGTGGATGATTCTGAACTTCTACATATTGTATAGGCTTAATTTAAGACAAATACACCTGTGAAAGACCAAAAGAAGCAAAAAGAAGGGGAAAAGTAATATAATATTATCACAGATAATCAGGTCTAACTTGTGCCAGAGAAAATACAGCATAGTGATTAGTCTTCAGCTCCAGAATCAACTCACCAGTGTCAAGCTTCTCTTCATTGTTTATTTCCATAACTACAAATTTCTCACAAACTGCAAAGGTTGGTAAAGTAGAAGAAATAAACTGACCAAATCTATAAATCAAAGGAAAAAAGTCATGAATTTTATTTTTTCTTTTTCAAAACAACAAAATACAAAGAAACAAAAAACAAAGAAATGAACAACAAAACAGTACTTATTTTAAATAATCTTTTACAGACCTGTAGGCATTATAACTTGTTTACTTGCTCTAGGACTACCACAACTAACATTATATAAGTTACAATGTTTTAAATATAGGGAAAAATATACCTCTTCTGAAATGAGTCCTTCAATGCACTAACCAAAATGATCTCAAGAACCAAACAGCATAATGTAAATTAAAATGACTTAACATTATCTATATAGATCCACTCCATTGTAGCCTAGAAGTTAACAACTACACAGGTAAGGTTAAAATCCTGGCTCTATCAGATTTTAATCTTGTTACTTGGGGCAAATAGCTTAACCTTGCGGGCTTTAGTTCCTTAATTTGTAAAGTGGAGACAGGTTTCAGTGATCATTTTAGCAAAGTGATCATTATAGTACCAGGATAAAATTTAAATAAATATTGTTAATAATAACAATGATCTTTAAAATAATTTTTCAACTCGTTTTAAATCAGTCATCAAGCTAAAAAGATGTTTCTGCGGTAAACAAATATAAAAGTGAGTCATTAATATAAGTAGGTGTGATTTCACTGTGCCTAGGAAATTACAAAAAAAGTGGTGGTCAATCCCGGCTTAAGCAATTCTCTATTTGGAAAACACTTTGGTAGTTTTTTTCCTTCCGTTAGTTAAGATGGAAATTATGTGAATGTTAGAACATTTCTGTAGACCATAACTAGGACTTAAGCCATATTGCACATTAGCGGCAAAATAATACATCATATAAAGGGTTTGAATATGCAAAAATAAAATATCATCTTCTGGTTGGGTGATAAGAATAAATATAAAGGAGATGGCATGCCCACTATGGGGGTGTGTGTGCATGCATGTGCGTGCGCGCACACACACACACAGAATTAGCAAGGCTCATGGAAAAGGGACCGAAAATTCCTATACTGAGCACTTTTCTGTCCATGACAATCAATCTCACTGGTTTCATTCCTACATCTTTTCTCAACAATATTTGATTATTAACTAATGGAGACAACTGGCTTTGCTTTATAAAGGCAAGATACTGAGACATTCATGTTTTCTGTGCCTTACAAAGATCCCGAATAGTATTAACATTACAGGTGTTATACAGGTATAAGAACCAATACAGTCACTCATTTCTTAACCTTATTGATACTTCCAGTTACTAAACAGACAAATACAAAAGTTTTGCTACCTGAGCAGATCATTGCTGTTGGGAAAACCTTGCAGTAAGAAGCTCAGCACATTACTAATAGCAGCAATGGTAGGTTGGGATAAAGACATATCTCGAAGAGTCAGTAGCAGCTTTGGGATTAGCTGGAATTCCCTCATTAATTTGGCATTCTTTGATGCTTCGCTATAAGAGAAAGAAGACTTTATACATTATACTATCATCTCTTCTATAACTAAACAACAAACTATATAAGTATTAACCAATACCTGGACTCTGTGAGCAGTTCAATGAAGTGTTCAAATAAAGAAAGATGAAGTTCATATGGTGCATGAAGCCAGACCTACAATAAAAATCAAAGAAAGTGGTATATTAAGGTTAAAAAATACCCTGACTGCCAATCCAACAAACACAAATGCACCCATGGAACTTATTTCACTTCTTAATTAAATATAATTATTTTATTATAATTTTTATTTCGTGAAGCCCTATAAAACTGCTTGTACATATGACTTCTGATTCTGTTTTAAAAGAAATAGTTGCTATGAAATCGCTAAACAACTGGAAAGGTAAGATATATAAAGTTTTTCTGGAATAAATAATTGAATATTATTATTCAATGATGTACACAATATACTCAATATAATAAGTGGTATATACTGAATACAAAGACCGAATTACTAGAATTTTGTGTGGGATCCAAAAGTGGAATTAATCACCACAAAATAGTACACCAAAGAATTTCTGGATCTCACAAAGAGATGGAACTAGTTTGCACTCCCAGCAACAGAGTACAGAGGCCTTGTAATCCATGGTAGATGTCTCAGAAGTGTAATGCCTTTAGCAGTGGGACTAAATTAGCACTCTACTAAAAGTTCTTCTAGGTTCTCCCTAATAAAGCTTACAAGCATGTCTCCAAAGGATCAAGACAATTATAATGCCAGAGCAAAGTTCAATACTCTTTAAAAGGAATACAACAAAACCTAGCACTTCATGATGTAAAATTCAGCATCCAATAAAAAATTACCAAGTAAACAAAGAAAAAGAAAAATATGACCCATAAGTAGGAGAAAAATCCATTCTATGCAAAAAATCTTTCAAGAAAAGAAGAAATAAAGACTTTTTCAGATGGGAGCATTTATTTCCAGCAGCCAGGCGCTGTAGGAAATGTTAAAGGAAGTTCTTCAGGCAGAAGGGTTATGCAAGAGGGGAATCTAGATCTATACAAAGGAATAAAGATTGCCATGAATACTATGTATGTGGGAAATATATAAAAGAATTTTAAAGATAATTGCCTATTTAAAGCTAAAGTAAAACAAAGTATTGTGGGGATTATAAACATAAATAGAAGTAAAATGTCTGATAACAGCACAAAGGAGAGGGAGAAATGGAAGTATGGCGTGGCAAGGTTTTTACGCTACAGGTGAAGTGGTATAATATTCTTTAAAGATAGACTCGACCGTTACACATGTATTTCTAATATAAATTCTAAAGCTACCACTAAAAGAGAAAATGCCTGTATGATATTAAAGTCATTTTATTTATTCTTGTCAAACAGCTGTTCTAAGAAATAGTGTGAATTAAGTATTTATTTATTATGGTTTAGGGTAATTAGGAAACTACATAAAGCCATGAAGTGAGCAAGATAATATAAAATGAAGCCAACATGTCAAGCACCTAAAATTCTGATTATTAGATTTAAATATTATTAAATATCTGATTATTAGATCTAATTCTGTATATTAATTTTAATTAGAAATTTGAAATTAAAAATAATGCATGATTTCAATGTGTCAGTTGCTAGATTAAACAAAGCTAGGCCTGGTTAAGTAGGTCTCCTTAGTACTCCCATAATTCTTTCTGCTTTCACAAGTTTTCAAATGTTTATGGATTTGTTTTTCTCTTCTAATGGACTAAATGCCTTGAGTCATGGACTCTGTCTTTATTTTCACATGCTCAGCACCTAATACTATACCTGGTTCAAAGATGCTCACCAGACATTTTCCAAGAGGATAAGAGATTTGTGTATTACAAATTTGAATATTAGGCTGAGAAATATGTACTTTATTGTGTAGGAAGGGGAAATCACTGAAAGTTTTAGAATAGTGATATGATTATGCCTTAGAAAAAGTTAGGTAAAAACATAGTAGATTGAGGAAAGAGGGTAAGCAGTACGTGAGAGGTTAGGAGGGCTGACTAAAGCTTGGACTAGGATATAACAGTAGAAACAAAAAAGGTGAACTATATAAAATATAGAAGTTGAATCTATATGACTTAATATCAAAGTATTTATAAACAGCAAGGAAGGAGGAGGCTGATTTTCCAATTTCAAGCCTTAGTGAATGGGGAAATGGTGATGTTACTAAACCAGAATTTAGAAAGAAGAACATCTAAACAGAAGTTAGAAGGAAGAACTACTTTGAGGAAGGACGTTAAGTTCAGTTTAGGTGTTGCTGGGGCATAAAAATGGAAATGATGAGCAAAAAAGTCTGGAGTTCAGATGTCAAGCTAGAGATTTGAGTGTCAACTCTATAGACCTGAGTCTGCAGAACTAGGTGAGAATCTGAGAAAAGAAAACAAAGGAAAAGATAAAAAAACTTAAGGAAAAGATAAAGAAGTGAAGCTGGGCACTTTTCGAAAAGTAATAAAAATTTCATAGCCATAAAATTATGGGGAAAGTAGTGAGAAAAAGATAAGAACCAGGATTGTTATGCCTGAAGCTAGCACAAGAACTAGGAGATGCGAGAGGGAAAGAGACTGCATCATGTGTACTAAGAACTACGGGTGCTGAGAACTGAGTATATCACACATTGGCCAGACTGCTAATAAGCTTTCAAAATAAAGTGTCAGCAAAGCAATTAGGGCACATAGCCTATTGTCAAGAATTTAAAATAACTGACAAAACGGAGCTTACAGCAGTTGTGAGGGGAAGAAGAGTTAGGGCCTAGGCACTACGGTGAGCCAACATTAAGTGCCAGGCGCCATGCAGGGTAGCAGGGAAACAAAGATAAAGATAGCTGTGACCTCTGCACTCATAAAGCCTATAGTTCACAGGGGAAGATAAATATATTTGAAATATATAGTGATGAGTATGCAAAGGACTGAGAACAAGAAGTTAAATGGAGAAAGAATATGCAAGAGTAAGTGGTGCCTTGAGAAGACAGAATGGAAGCGGTTTATGGCAATAACCGTAGAAATAAAAATCTTGTTAATCTGGCAAAATGAATGATATTACTATGCAGCTACTAACAACCCAAATTCCAGGCTCAGCTCCTATTTACTGAGGAAGAGTTTCTATCAGAAATATTTGATGAAACTATGTTTGTCTCTTGCAACGTGAGAGGCAGCAGCAAATTAAATGAAGTGAGGTGTATGCACTGTACCATTTCACTTCTACACTATTTGTAAATGAAATATCCTAATGACATTAACATGAGCATCATGAAATGATAGACACATCTTAGAGACAAACTTGTACAGTAATGAAGTCTATCAATACGAAGAAACAGAAATGAATTCATTGATCATATACCACCAGTCAGTGTTTGTGAACATACTTCAAAATCACAAAGCAGATCCTGGAAAGCAGTTGAATTTGGAATAATGGAGGTCTCATGTCCACTATCAACAGTCCCCACCAAGGAAAAAGTTAGATGGAGAATGTGGCTGTTCAGAAGGGAACGTTTCTTCTTAAGCAGCATTGCCAGCAACTAAAAGAAAGCAGTCCAAATGCCTGTTGTCAATCATCCTATATATGTAAATATATAAATATATATGTAAATATATGTACGTGTACGCACACTGGAAAACCCTATGCAGAACAATTCCTGAGACTTCTAAGATAATTTCTAAATCCCATTACTCTAACATTAAAATATTCACTTTTACATAAACCCTTTCAGTTCAAATACATACTTAAATTGTTGTTGCCATCATAAACAATTTTCTACTCTTCTCTATATAACATTCTACCAAAAGGATTTTTTCTTTTTTAACATAGTCTTCATTATTATAGTTTTAAAAGGCTGAATGATATTCTATAGAATGGTTATTGTATTATTAGTCATTCTCATACTGTTGGAACATTTAGATTGTTCCTATTTTTTCATGATAAACAATGCTGCAATATTTATAAAAGTTCTGTAAAACAAAACACTTCTCAAAAGACTGTGATTAAATCTACAGAAAGCAGAGTAGTAAACAGTTTATCCATTCCCAATAAAGTTAGAGAAGGCATTTTTCACTACTTTATTTACACTATAGGGATTTAATTTTGCTCCAAATACTTGTTTCTCTTCTTATAGGGCAACTTTCTGCCTAAACCTAGTAGACACTGCGGACATATGAACACTGCATATTTTCAGTCCCACACAGTTTTCAGGACTAGCAGTGGCACATGTATTAGATAGTGGCTCTCACCTCCCCTAGGAAGTAAGCCGGGGAGGGAGGGGCGGTGGGGAGGCGGTGGGTGGGTGGGTAAAAGATAACTGGGTGTGGAGGGGAGACAAGGAAAATGGGGGAGAGCTCTGGATCTATCACCGATCCGGCAGTTTCAAGAGCAGGTGGTCGTATGACCCCGCTTCATTTCATTACTATTTCTATAAAGAAGAATAACTCCAAACAAGCAAACCATTGTTCTGAAAATATATTCAAATATATCAAAGCAATACTGAAAATAATTTACCCTCATTCAAGGGTTTAGTAAGTGAGATTTGATGAGGCAAGAGAAAAAGGATGAACCAAAAAAAAAACAAAAACAAAAACAACAACTCATATTCTCACTTGAAATATGTTAGTTTTAATAAAAATCGACTTTTAAAGGTTCCTTAGACAATATAATTCTTCCAGAGTTTGGAAAACCATGAAAAATAATAAAAATCAGAAGATTTTTTTATGCAAAGGAAAGTGAGGGCAAAGCTTTATGGGTACAAACCTGGTAGCCCTTGATTCTTTCCATTTCTTTGCTGGCTAGTGGGTTACTCTTGACCACGCAAACCAGGGCCTTGACTGCTGCATACAGCCCTTCCACATCAGAAGCCATGGCCACCAGGCCCAGAATGGCTGCAGCTCCACCAATGTACTGCAGAGTAGTGGCAACAGGCTTCGGGACAAATGTTCTTACTCCTGATTAAAAGACAGTAAAAAACAATTAAAGTAAATTTCCCATGTAAACAAACACTGGATAAATCATCTTAAGAAATATTTAATTAATTATATATTATACTTAAAAAAAAAAATCTTAATCCTAAAATAAAACCCCCAAAAAATTCCTGGTAGAATTTGGGAGAAGGCGATAAATGCTAACGTATATACTCCCTGAGAAGAAGAGCTGGGAGGTAAAAAAGTACGTAGAGAAGAGCTCGGTTTGAGAGCAAGCACCAATGTTTCTATGTGGCTTTGGGTAACACATAGACTCAAAACTACAAAGGCCTTGGAAACGCACTTCTGAGGTAAGTGGTGGGGAATAACTTGGGAAGAGCAAAGGCACTTTAACTCTCTGAATTGGGGAAAGAGATGAAGAAGCCATCCTGGCAAAGATGACATACTCCCTATAGATAAGCCACACAAAGCACATTACTGACCATTACTCAAAGTTCCTCCCAGTTATATAATTTGAATATCAGTGCATTGGTGACCCCAGAAGGGCATAATTACTTGGAAATACAGTACTGGAACTAACTTTGTGTTAACAACAACGAAAAATTCACACCTACATTCCTAACCCTGTTGTTGTTGTTTTTAAATAAAGAACATTGTTGCAATGTTCTTTGTCTGCTAAGATTGAGTTTTTTAAAAACAAAACTGATACGTATTTCATATTTCTACATGCTTTGCAATATTCACAATATTTTCATATCTCATGGCACTGGATTTTGAAAACTACCTTCTAAGGTAAGTAGGGTCAGCATTACTAGTTTATATATGACAACTGAAGTTTGTAGAGCTCAAACGTCTGGCATAATGCCACAAAGAGACAGAATAGAGACTGGAATATCAAGCTTTGAACTTTTTTAGTCATTGCTCTTTCTGCCATACAACAGTGCTGCTATATTTTTGCAAAGGACATAGTGCAGTGCTCAGTGTTTGTTGAATGGAATAAAGAAAAACTTCCATGTGCTTTAGTATAAAGGAAACTTTTATCAATGCAATACAGTCAAAAAAGAAAAACAAAGTTATGCACACATCACTGGGACAATGAAAACTGCCAAGGATTGACAAACATGTAGCATTCTGACAGGCACAACACTAACCTGTTAATTATTTTTGTTACTCTAAAAAGGAACCAATATTATTTAGTGATTTGCACAATAAAATATATAATTTTGGATTACATTTCAAGATTATCTAACCCCTGCTCCCCGCCAAAATCAACTCTTTCAACGCAGGTATCAGGTAGAAGGCTCTGCAGAACGTCCACCAGCTCTAACTTTTATTAGAGTTGAGTTCACTGTTTACGCTCCGAAGTTCTCATTTCTAGCTCATTTCCAAAAAACAGGAGCGATCGTGAGTGCCACCAGTGCTGCACCAAACCATGTAGCAACCATTGCTATTTCTAAGTCTTTACATCTGTCCCTACATGACTGTGAAATTTACCTTAAAATGACACAGACATATGTGGTCAGTTCTCATTAGTGCTCACGAAACAGGGAAAAAGTTAATGGGATTTTTAGAAAGGTTATAATTTTTAAAGTAGACCAGGGTTTGAGATTGTTACATTAGTCTCTACATATTGCAAGGACATTATAGGTCGGCGCTATGAACTATGAATTTCGGTACCACCCCTTCTCTGAGGAAAGTGATAGCAGATTGGAAAGTAAATTAAGAAGCTGGAAACAGCAGACAATTTGACTAACCCAAGTATCCAATCAGAGTAGCCCCAATTGTCCGAGCAGGTCCATTAAGATGTCCCGCTGAATTGTGTATCAACTTCACAGGAGTGGCATTCTCATGGGAGGAAATGCCTAACTGAAGAATAGGAAAGGAAAAAGAAAATGTAACTACAGAAGAACAGTCTGAATTTTTATTTTTACATTAATGCATATTTGGCATATAATATTATATTAGTTTCAGGTGTACAACACAGTGATTTGACTTTACATGTCTACTCTGTGCTCACTACACTAAGTCTAGTTATCTGTCACCATGCAAAGTTATCATATTACTGACTATATTCTCCTTCACCGTTGTCACCCATCCCTCTCCTACCCTCCCTTCTGGCAAGCATTAATTTGTTCTTTGTTTCTATGAATCTGTTTTTGTTTTTATGATTTTTGAAAAATTCCACATGTTAAGTGAAATCATGTAGTATTTGTCTTTATCAGACTTATTTCACTTAGCATAATATCCTCTCAGTCCATCCATGTTGTTGCAAATGGCAGGATTTCAGTCTGAATATTTTGATTAGAAAAGAAAAAAAAAACAAACACATGACTGGTAACATATATCTTCTCTCTCCCCTTATCAGAATATTAAGAAGGAGTGTTCTTTTTTTTTTAATGTGCAAACACTTCCAAAGGTGTGAAAACTTACAGAAAGTAAGTTAAATATAATCTGAGATAAAGATAGACGATCTTATGAAACAGCTCAGGGGTCCTTCCGAATGAAACTATCACATTTTTAGCTTCTCATCACTCACTGACTCAGTACTTCTGATCAGTAAACATAATATTAGTTTTACTCCACATCCAAGTAAACCTCACATAAATTATCCAAGAGTTTATAAACATGATTACATAAAAGAAATGTCGAATTTTGTGCACGTGTACTTGTGTGTGCACACACAGTGTTTTCAGCCAAATATAACCATAAAACTTTACTTTTACTATTATCTGCGAACTAAATTCATGTTCCTTAGAAGATGGTACATATGTTCACAGATGAACCTCTGCACAAGAGTTGCCACTTTCTGTTTCCAAGTCCTTTACTTCCAGTCTCTTGTATTTCCTTTCTCTGGGGCTTTGCCTCCTATCATCAGCCAAAATAGCTTGTTAAGCTCACTGAGGACTCCCACATCACTAAATGCAATGGTCAGTACTTAGTCTAATCTTTCTTGCTGAGCTGACACATTCGCCAGAGTAAATTACTGATTTCTACAATATCAGACTCTTCTAGTTTTTTCTCCTTTCTTGCTGGCTGCTACTCAGTCTTCCTGGCTGGTTCTTCTTCATCTCTCCAACTAAATAACACTGGAATGGCCCAGGTATCAGTTAAAAATCTTTTCTCTTTTCTAGCTACATCTACACTTTGGTAAATGCACCTAGTTTCATGGCTTTAAACACCATTTATGAATACCCATGACATTCAAACTTCTCCCTTGAAATCCAGATTCCTATTTCCAATGGCTCTGATAGCTCCACTAAGGTGTCCAATATGCTTCTCAAACATTTCCTAAACATAATTCTGAATATTCCCCAACTGTATTTCCTGTAGTTTCCCCCAAATCAGAAAAAGTGACTTCACATTTTCCTGACTGGAACAAATAAACCTTGGAGTTTTCCTTGACTCCTTTCTCTTTCTTGCAATTCATACTCAATCTATCACCAAAAACTCTTAGTTCGATCTTTAAAATATACCTCAAGTATGATCATTTCTCATCACAGACACTGCTATCACCCCAATTCTGACCACCATATAAGTTATTATTGCACTGGCCTTAAAACTGGTCTCCTTGCTTCTACTTTTGTCTCCCTTCAATCTATTCTCAATAGAAGTCATAGTGATCCTGGTTAAAAGTAAGTCATAATGTTTCATTCCTATGTCTGGAACCCTATAATGCTTCCTATTTCCCTCAGTTAAAGCCAACACCTTCACAAGTGCCTCTGAATTATAAATACTATAGTCCAGGGGTCCCCAACCCCGAGCTGCAGACTGGTACTGGCCCGGGGCCTCTTAAGAACCGGACCACACAGCAGGAGTTGAGTTGAGTGGTGGGCAAGTGGGCAAAGTTTCATCTGTATTTGCGGCCACTCCCCGGCACTAGCATCGTAGCCTCAGCTCCACCCCAGATCATCAGGCTTAGATTCTCATAGGAGCACCGATCCCTGGTGCCAAACAGGTTGGGGACCGCTGCTATAGTCCCTGTTACCTCTCTGCGTTCCTCTCCTGCTATCTAGGCCTTCTCCCATTTTGCTCTAGCCACGCCTGCCTCTGTGGCAGGCATGCACTTTCCTTAGGGCCATATCCCCCACCCTATAAGTCCATCCCATCCACTCTCCACTTTCTCAGTGCTTGCTGCCTCAAGCGTCTAAGTCTGCTCAAATGTCACCTGCTTAGTGAGGCCTCCCCTGACCATCCTATGTAAAACTATAAGCTTATTTCTTTCCCCTTCCCTGCTTTATTTTTCTGCATAGAATTCTTCACCTTCTAACATACTCTTATCATTAGGTTATTTCTTTAGTTATTATTGTTTGTCTCATCCACTAGAATTTAAGAACCATCAACGCAGGAATTTTCTCTTTTTCTATTGCTGTGTCTTGAAAGAAATGGTGCACACAGTAGGTGATCCAGAAAAAACTTAAGTTGTGGCCTTAAAAATAGCAGTTGTTTTCTTTAGTGTTCTAAAATTCAATTTCTTAAACTGCTAATAAAATAAAAGAATTAAACCATGAACTTAGAGAACAATTCTCATTTCCCAAATTTAGCTAATATCTAAATACATTTTGGCTTAAATTCAAGGAAAAAGAAACCAAATATGAATACAATCAGAGGCACTGTTTTCAGCAACCCCTCATATTTGGGTGGTACCCATAACGAAGCTCTGAAACATCTTCCCAGTGAGAATCAGCCACAGCTTACTGGGAAATCATTCTGCTTACCTGCTTAGCAATGGCTTTGCTGTCCAACTTGTTGTACACCTTCCGGATTCTGGCCACTGTTAGGGAAGACACAGAGAGTGCATAGAGGCCGAATGACACCTTTTCTTCCGGTACTAATGACACGGGAGATGGGACTACACCTTCAGATTTCGCATCTTTACCTTCAAAAGAAGAAAAATCCTTTTCAAAATCATTATCCTCCACCAATTTTCTATTCTTATATCATTTTTAAGTTGGCAGACTTGAAAATCTTTTAAAGTGGAACAAGGAAGCTGAATTTAAAAGCTGTTTTACTTAATTTTCAGTTCATAGGGAAAATATAGAGCTTTACATTCTAAGTTTTACTCTAAAACTACGCTTCACATATAGCATAACCATAAAGGAAAAGAGTTTTAACTGTTACTAAACAAATCACAAAACATTTCCCTTAGATTCAAAGGAAAAAATACATGAAAATGAGCAGAATGCCTATGAGCCTTGTAGTGCTAGGTCTCTCCCCAGTGACAACCCTTAATACACATCTCTCTCGTCTCCTAGACAGCACAGAGCACAGTTAAGGACCCAAGTTTTGGAGCTAGATGGCTTATGGCTTAAGTATGAATCTGTGCTATATCACTTCAAAGCTGGGTGACCTGTATACATCTCTGTGCATCCGTTTCCTCATCTGTAAAATGGGGATGATAAAAACAGTACCTAACTTCCAGTATTTTGATGAAATGAATAAACATTTGTGAAATGTTTAGGATAGCTATGTCCTTCACTCGTATTAACTTATTTAGCACATATTTAGTGCTCAAATAAGTGTTAGCTATTATTAGATGCTATTTGAATCAAGAACATGAGCGAAAGACAAATTACTTAGCCATAGCATTATTACCATGTTTAATATAGTTCTCCTAACTCTTTGAGAACGTTGGTGGAATGAGAACCAGGGAATGGAAAACATTATTGGGAAAGAATACTACAAAGGAACTGTAGCTTAACATCAGTACCTTAGAATGAAAATTCCTTTTGGGAGAGAGGTTAACAAGGAGTGAATTGCAGGAGGAAAGGGATGAGGAAAACTGATGTTAACGGCTGTAACCTAAAGAATATATGTGTGTGTTTCTGGACCCATCCTTCTTTTAACAAGAGTAGACACACTTGAAACTGCTTCATATAATAGGAGAAATTATAGAAAGTCAAGAAGGTTGAGGTTAGACTCTTAGAGAAGTATATCTACATCTTGGAGTCAATAAAAAAAACTAGAAAATTTGTAATCAGGCATGAAGACAAAAATCAGGAAAGCACAGTATGATCAGCGGATGAGAACATTTTGAGTATTAG
Organism: Eonycteris spelaea; assembly: GCA_003508835.1. Classification (NCBI taxonomy): domain Eukaryota; kingdom Metazoa; phylum Chordata; class Mammalia; order Chiroptera; family Pteropodidae; genus Eonycteris; species Eonycteris spelaea. The sequence goes on from PUFA01000201.1 coordinate 2,610,491, forward strand.
TGAGTGGTCAATAGAATCATGTTGAAAAAAAGTAGAAAAGGCCCCCCTTTTCAGATAATGTTTAAGCTTATATACACACATGCATTTATTCATGCATCTACACTGCAGGAGTTAAGTTTTATACAACTTTAAGAAGATAGAATGTTACTCACATGGCATACATACAGCCTGAAAGCTTCCAACGTAATTTGGTCCTAGTTCATAAATGGTAGTAACACTTGGAGGCGGCAAAACTTCTTCCAAAAAATGCGTGGGTCCCAGGCGCCAAACCAATGAAGCAATTTGGCGTTGGGCGGGTGGAGTACCAATATATGCATAGACCGTACTAACCACAGGTGGATTTGCAGACCCTGAACCCCCAGGAGTACTGTGAACATAATGAAGCTATAAAGAAAACAAAAGCAGATATGTAAGATAGGACCAAAACTAAACAAACAAAAACCAACCTTTCTCCAGGAAAATAAGCACTTTTTGTGTATATTTTTATTATCCCAAGGTTATACAACCTTATAAAACACAAAAGCAGTCAGGATGAGAAACATGAGGGCAGGCCAAGATTCTGGAACATGATATGGAAGCTGACAATCTGTCACCCAACTCTCTAATACAGACAAACTACCTAATGCTAGAAAGGGCAATAATCAAATACAGGGATAGTTACTGCCTGGATGATTTACATATCAAATAACAATGCTTCTATGAAATTTTAAGATTGATATAAAAACAGAGCTTTTCAACTGTGGAATTCAAGCAATCTTAAAATTAGCTGCTACCTTCAGTGTGAGTCTGTTAAAATTATTCATGGAGTCGTTTATCATGAGTAAAATGCTAAAAAATATTAGAAAAATGAAGTCTATTATATTTATAACTTATCCACACATATTTTAATCTCAATGTAAACCACATTCTTAGATATGAAATTACACTCATGATGAGTAGCTTAAATTATCATTCCATTAGCTTACAGTAAATACAATCAGAGTATAAGAGACAATGAAATCAAGTGTCTTCTTGTACAGGCGGCCTCCATCACCTGATGGGATGAGGGACGTTTCCCACTGATTGTTTTGCTACAATAATATCCACTGACTGCTTTGTTGTATCACTCTCTCCTAGTTTCAGATGACACCAATTATTCCACATATTAAAAGTTCCTGATGTTAATAGTATGAATCTGAAGACTAACATGTGACCTCAAGTTGGGTTCACAGGACTCTGACATCTCACAGGCACGGTGATGATGATGATGTAAATATTTCAGTAATAATTCTACTACCTCTCGATTCTAGGAGCTGAGGACATTTTTATTTTTGATAATACTGAAAATAATTGAAGGACGTACTAGAGAATCTACAAATCCATTTCAAATGCAATCATGTATACAAAGGAAATGAATGGCTACACTGACAGAGTGCATCTTAGGGTTTATCATACTGAAACAGAATGTCAGTAAAATATCATTTGGGAAGGAAATATATTCAAGGAAGCTGCAGATTTCACTGTTTTTTAAATTTTATTCACACAAAAGGACAAAGTTTGCTTTTGTTGCTTCTTTCAAGTGATATCATAAAAAATGGACACTACCTTCAGAAGATGAAGAATTTTAAGAGCTTGCTAATTGAGTTCTGTAAAAATTAACTAGCAGCATTTATCTTTATTCAAAAATGAAAATTCTAATTCTTTACTGGTTACCTCAACTCCCTTGCCTCTCTTCTGACTACTGAGGTCTAGCTATCTAGAGTAGTATTTATACACGCATTAATTCAACAAACAATAATGTAATGCCTACTATTCTTATCAGGGACTAATCTGGGTGATCAGAAAAGACGAATAAGTACAATTTCAGCTCTAAAGAAAAATAGAATCTACTGAACTATATATAATAATAACGAAAAAGTGACAATGTGCTATATTCATAGTTTATTTAGGCATCCTTCAACTGACTGCTCTATTGTGAAAAGCACTTAGCAGTCTGGCTCAAGTACTGACTATTCACTATTACTCTGTAATCCCTCCTTTCTATTCTGCTCTAATATAGTGATATAAGTAGCCAGGCACGTGACTCTAGCATATAGCTCAAGTGGGTACTGAAGGTCAATTTAAAATTAAGATAGCAATTTAAAAAATAATCCTGGGCACACAAGCACAGACATGCACACACTCACTCCTGACCCCTCCCCCCCAACTATCTTTTAAAGTAGGTTGAGCTTTCAAAGCGCAGGTATGCTTACCTTCACAGTGTTAACAAGCTGTCCATCAATGTAGAGGGCTGCAGTACTGTTTTTTAGCATGCCTTTGCTCATCACCAGAACCAGATGATGCCACTGTCCCTCAACTATAAGTTCTCCACATCGAAAGCGAGCACAGCATGGGAGAATCTCATAAAAGAGGATTCTTCACTGAAATCATCAACTAAAATAAAGAGGGGAGAGAAATAAAATCCTCAACATCATCCTCATTCTAACAATTATTCATATCTAGATCTTGACTTTATGTTAAAATAATATGAAGACTTAAGTGAAAAAACCCAAACTATAGTGAGAAGTAAAATCTGAGATATATTTTTGCTTTTTTCTGCTCAAGATACATGTAGTTAAAACTGAATAAAATTACAGTAGTTAATGAAATAAAAAATACAGGAAATTAAACAGAAAATAAAATAAAGTCACTTGAGACAACAAAAAGGGACGAGTTGATTATTACCTGTCATGGTCTGTTATAAAGGGTCTTTTGAAATTCTAGTTTGACATGCCTTTGATTATAGCATTTGTTAAAAAAAGAACCAGGGAAATTAAAAATTTTATTCTTGCTATATGCTCTGCTCTGTGATATAAGAGGAAACTGTCTGTTTTTAGTTTGTGGTTGTATTGCTGTGGCCCTTGCCTGACAGTAGCTGGTAGTAAGGAGGTGACTTACGGCATACAAAAGTACAGTTGACCCAAGTTTTCTGCTTCACCAGTCAAGTCTGGTGATATGCTAACATGCTGAAATCACTTTCTGATTCCAATCGGACTTCTCTTTGCTACCAGTATGTTGTCAGATTATGCTAAGAAATAATGTGTTAATATTAATTTAATCTTAATGTTAAGCTAATTAAATTAATTTACCTTTTCTAACCATTCAAGAAGCAGCAGGAGAGCAGTGGAAATCAAGATGTTAAAAACTCATTCGCCCCATTCCAAAATTTTTTTTAAGAGTTAATCTCTAACTATGCATCTTAAAGCAGACCTACCATTTTTGAGTATAAGCACAAACAAGTAAATATTCTGAAAGTTGAAGTTTAAATTATATGCAGAAAGAAGTACAAATAAAATATTAATTACTATTTTTGGAATCTTAAAATATCTGTATATACTGATGCCAAGATTATATTTTAAAATGACAACAAAGAATATACATCTATTGATGAGCTAAAACTATTACAAAGGAGATTAGGGAATCAGGATTATTAAGTGGTATGTATTAAGTCTTGAAGATAAGTGATGGATAAAGTAATTTAAATGTTATTGTGTCTAGCACAGTGGCACATATGGTAGGCATGTGTTCAATGAATATTCATTAGTGAAACGTAATTCACAGCCAATGAAGAACCTTACTAAAATATATCAAACAAGCACCCTGCTTTCTTAGCAAAAGCTGTGACTTCTTGGCAAGTAGAGATGAACCCTTATTTTTAGGGACTCTCGCCTACTGTTTTCAAGTCTTTTAAAAGTACCTTAAAAGTCACTGGTAAACAATATTCAAGATTTCATATAACCTGTTCTAGTCTGTAATAATTTAAATTGGAAAAGAATGACCAGATAAACCTTAAAAAATGAATATTAAAGTCAACGTAAAACTTTCAATGATCACAAGAAGCAAAAAGAAAAAGACGGCGACTGACCATAGTTTTGCAGTAGTTCCTCTTTGGTGGAAACAATCAGAGATCGGTCTTTTGCTGACAGAACCATGGCAAGGCACACGTAATGCTGCTCAGAAGAATTTGCTCGGCGCACAACAGTCAGAAGTCTGACAGGGTGGTTATTCGGAGGAGCACTAAAATGTTCAATACAAAACCAGCTAGAGTAGCTTAAGCCAGATGGAGGAGGAAAGACTCTTTCGCCTAAAGTAAAAACAAGAAAATAACAATGACAGAGTTTGTGCTCTTATTTATATTTTCAAAAAGCAAAAAAAAAAAAAAAAAACCAGACAAAAAACCCCAATAAACTGTAGATGCAATATAATCTACTGAAAACAGAAATATCATAAACAAAAATGGTAGTATTTACCGGAACCAATGCCGCTGACCACGGCCCCATCAGTAAGACCTGTAGTGACGGCATTGTTTGTAGGAGCGTTATGAGGGGCCAAACTGGGCAGGAATAGGCAGCTATTGAAGAAAAGACAACGTACATATTAGAAACCAACTGTTTTCTTCTGTTATCATTATATACTTACCACAGTGAAATAAATGGCCATTATTTAAAGGTAACTAGAGATAAGAGGTGATGGAATAAATCTAGATACCTAACAAAGTCCTTCCCTTTTAATTATGTGAGAGTATTGAAAAATATACTTTTAAAATCTCCAACAGCATCATTTTTAATTTAAATTAAAAAAAAAAATCAAAGCCTAATTTGCATACGGTAAATGTTACCAGTGTATAACCCTGCTCAAGACATGGGCACAATTACATCACTACCAAAAAACTCCCCTGTGTCTCTGCCTGGTGAGTCATTCTTCTGTTATCATTGTTCTTATTAGTTTTGCCTATTCACAAATATGGTTTAATCTACTCTTCGATAATAACCCATGGCAATCTTAAAATATAATTTATAGTTTTAGAGCAATGCCTAAGAATCCCAAAACAACTAAGTACATACATAGATCTATTCTATTAGTATGTGTCCATTACGAAGCTGGACTTTATAAATTCTTCTAGATTCTCTCTATATTCTTTATTGTTGTTTCTGTTATGACAGTCTTTTCTGCCACTTGGAAGTATATACTCATTTGATGTGATCATCACTGAACATTTATAATACAAGATACTAAGCCAGTTAATTTGAAGAAAGAATGATAATAAAACCCAAAGAGCTTTTAATTCAATTTTAATTGCATATTATCTATAAATTTATTGTACTAAATCAGGGGTTGGTAAACATTTTCTGGGGTGGGCCAGACCATAAATATCTTATGCTTTGCAGACCAGATAGTCTTCCAAGATTATTCAACTCTGCCATTCTAACATGAAAGCAGTCAAAGACACATAGATAAATGAGCGTGGCTTTGTTAAAATAAAACCGTTTATGAAAAAGTAAAATTTACAAAAAAGATTTGGACCATAGACCTAGACTGAAGATTCCAATATCATATCAATTTAATTAGCAAAATAAGAATAATTCAATCTAAAAATCTTAAAATAACCTGCTCAAAGAACTCAATACTTTGAAAATACATAGTATACAGTATATTTTAATCAAGCAGATTTAAAACCAAAGATCTACTTGTCAAAGGCAAGTATGAGGCATAAAATGATACAATAAGGCTTGACTATCTTGCAAATTCCTTACCCAAACCCTTCAAGGGATGTGTCAAATTCAACAAAAGCTGGAGTAACTGATGACCCGTGAAGTCTGATGTCATGTGGGGTTGTCATGGAGACCAGACACTTTACCCTGGTCAGGGGTACAGTACTTCCTTCTGCAGATTTTACCAGGCTCTTGCTTATCCGGTAATGATTATCTTCATGTAAGCTGAAAACATTATCAGAACCCAGACCTTCCATAGATGTGATCATACTACCTGTAAGTCAAAAAAAATTTCTTGGGAAAAATATCATGTAGGTTTCTAAGATAATGACTTTATAAGGCTGATTTTTAAATACCACTCTTCAGTCTCTACACAGAATAAGCTATTAGTTTTAATGCACCTTATTCATTTTAAAACTTAAACGGCATGTTTCCTTTACTTATTAAAGTAATAAATGCACTGTAGAAATGATAGAAACTACGGAGTACAGATAATAATAAAAATCACCAATAACCACTATTCAAGCCACTGTTACAATATAATTTAATTATAAATTGTAGCTAATGATATTTATAAAAACCAGATTATATTTATATCTCACAAAATTATTTCTTATTTTCTTTGAGAAAAGAAGGCAAAATATTTTAGAAGCATTCTAACAGGTGTTCCTTCTTATGAAAAAATTCAGATAAATAACAGAAACTTACCAGTTCCATTTTACCCCATTTAATTCTTCCCTTACAACTATTAAAATTAAATATGCGATCACAAAAGTACTTGAACTAGAAAATTCCTATATGCGTGTAAATGATAACAATTTCAAGAATGAAAAGACAAACATTAAATAAACTTCTATTTTTCAGGAATGAATTACAAATGTAATAAAGAAAATATTCTGTCTCAAACTACATGAATGTAACAGTTTCCCTCTTAAATGTGTTACCCATTCAGGGAACCATAAAAATATTTCAGTATTCTCTGAGAGAAAGGAACCATTCTTGTTTCTACTCTTTGCAAAGGAAATCACAACTCAATTCCAAGGGACTGTGTAAAATACAAAAACAACAACAAAAAATATATATGTATCTAGAAGTTATATATTAGCTGATATAAAAAACTGCAATATTTTGTTTTCCAACAAAACTGTTGAACTCAAAAGATCTTAGTTTCCAAAACATAGTATTCACTAATTGTTGATAATAATTTGCAGGAGGAAAAATTCAGATTGAAATAATAGTTGAAGGTTGTTTAATCTTTCTGATTCTTGCCTGAAAAAACAAGGGGTCAAACTAAATGATCACTATGTCCTTTCAAAGCAGCAGTTCTACTTTTCCAAAGTTTTATCCTTTACTGCTTCATCAGTAATGGTCCCTTCATTCCATCAAAACAGATCCCTTATCACTATGGCTAACAATGATACAAGATGAAGTGTAAAGTAAAAAAACCAACAAAACCACAGAATTAACATTAGGAGGAAATCTAGTGCAACTGAGGCCTCTACTGAGAAGATCCTTTCTTCTCCCCCCCCCAAAAGCTTAGAGTGGCTGGAATCTGTTGCCTCTCTATGGTCCATGTCAGGCAGCACTGCATCCTGCTACCCTCTCGCCATCATCATTCTATCGGCCTAATGTAAATATGCCTCCTTGGGGGCTCCTCAGCAGCAGCGCTGTTGTACCCTCTCTATGCAACTGACATCTACCTACTATCGCTGGCACTTTGTTCTCAGTCGTCTGCTCTGCAATGATCTTGTAGAGCGCTGGGGGATGCCAAGGTCCATTTGAAAACGCACCTGACACTTCTGGTTTTGTGACCACCTCTCCGCCAATGTGCTTTGCCTCTACTTCACTCCACAATTGGGGCTGGTCCTTTTCTTTGCTTGTTTCACTGCTCCAATTAAGGTTGCCATTATCCTGTCCCATTGCTCCTGTTCCTTTTCTCTCACTACATTTGCTTTTTGGCGGAGCCATTATTCTCCAGTCCAGTGATCTATCCTTTTCTTCCCAGCCTATCACTAGCTACTCGGTTCCACTTCTTTCCCTATACAGCCTATATTCCTTGGTCTATCTCTTCAACTACTTTTACCAGTATTTTTAATTTCCTGTCCATATCCTCCTGCAGCAGCTATCCTGCAAACCCCATGGATTGCTAATAATCCAATAACCACTCTACTCCAGGCCACAAAGGCTACTTGAGAAAGGCAAAGTAATTATGGAGCCTCTGAGAAAGGAGTATTACCTCTCCACGTAATTCTCATCTCCTCTGGATCTGGCTTATTCTTTCAATGATTCCTTCCCTACCTGCATCAGTCAATCAATCAGATCTTGTGTTTCTGTATTAAATAACAACAAACCCTTCTCTTTCTTTTCTTTCACAGTCAAGCTTCTTGAATAATATTCATCCCCCACATGATTTTCATTTATAAAATCGACCCCCCCCAAAAAGAACTTCAAAGCTCAACTTACTTCTCATCTCTGGCTCATAACTCAGTGAACTTGGTTTGTGGACCCTATATTGTTTTAGCAATTTTTTGTCCCAGGCACCACAATTTAATGGACTTGCTAAACGCAAAAACTCCCTAAAGAACAAAGAAAGCAGAATTATTCTTTGATAAAGAATATTACATAAATCATAAACCAAACACAAAAAATGGATTTAATGAATTATAACACTTTAATGAAAATATATACAAAACAATCTAGATATTTTAAAAATACTATTCAATATTAATTTTACATTTTAATCACTAAGCACTGAAAAGTGCACAGAATTTGTGAAGGACTAGAAAATGAAATATAAGCATGTTTTCCTGGAATGTGCTGTACTCTTTTCTAGTTTTTCATGTAGAGTGATATATAATTAGTTTATAATCTACAGCTTATCAGAACCTGGGTACCTGTGCCATCATATGACCGTGTCTTCTGGGAATTCACTGTGAAAAATTGAGCATGTCCAAATGGTTGATTCCCATTGCTTACTCTGTTTATCTAACTGGGTAGTATACATTATTTAGTAAAATACTAGTATTGGGTAGGATATATTCCATCTCTCCCTCTGTCTCTACTTTTTTTCCACCCTCTTTAGTTCCCACCCTCCCCCCTTCCTTCCCTGACCTATGGATGTTGCCGTTTTCCCCTTAAGAACTGGATGTCTGAAGGCAGGCGTCTCCTCCCACACGCTCGCTCTCTACCTGCACTGGGGGCCTGGTCCACCCGGGGTATGGGCCGTGGCTCCACCTGGGGCACAAACCCAGGATCTTCTGCATGTAAAGCAGACGCGCTAACCACTACTCTCACTCTCACTCTCTCTCTCCCTCCCCTCCCCCCACTCTCCTTTTAAAGTAGCAGATTATCAAAAAGTATTAGGGGAAATCCCCATTTTGCCTATTTTTCATATTTTCAATATCTTAGGGTTCTGAACATATCCATAAGAAGATGGATGAAGTGAGTAGGAACTTTCTCATTCAACTGGGTATTATCAAGGCCTAGCATAGTCCCTGGTACAAAATTGTTTAACAAACATTTACCACATGGGTTTTTCTTAATCCATCATTAGTTTAGAGTCAGTTAAAAAATATAAATTATAATCAAGTCCAACCATTTTTAAGAAAGTTCCTAAAAGTTTTATGAGAAAACAGTACTTTAACAGCAGAAAACAATTATCTTATAAAGAGTGCTGCTTATATTCTATAAGTGACAAAACATCTGAGTGTATTTTTGTTAGAAGGATACATGACTTATACATTAATCTGGTTAGGTAGTTTCAGCAAAAATATTTTAAAAATGTTCTCTCATATTTTAACACAAAGCACTGTTTTTCTTCCATTAAAATGTTATTTAAAAAATATATATTTCTTGAATATTAAACTGTGGAAGGTATATTCTACTATGGGATACTACTGGCAATAAAGTATTGATATGTAACAATTTAGATGCATCTTAAAGGCATTGTAATCACATATTACGTGACTTTATTTATATAATATTTTCAAAGGGACAAAATTATGAAGACGGAGAACAGATTAGTGGTTTGTGGGGGTTAGGGGAGTGGCTGTGACAGTAACAGGGTAGCACTACAGAGATCTTTGTGACGTCTTGACTGTAAGTGTTTACATAAATCTACATGTGATAATAATAGAGAACGACAGCAAACATGGATACATTGTACCAATGCCAGTTTCTTGGTTTCGATGCTGCACTATGGTTACATAAGATGTAACCAATGGAAGAAATTAGATGAAGAGGATACAGAATTTCTCTGACCCATTTTTACAACTTTCTGTGAATCCATAATTATTTTAAAACAAAAAAGTTTAAAAAGTACTTCTTAAAAGTTCTCACATATAAAGTTCTTAAATATAAAGTAGATGCAAGTCATAAGTATAAATAACATAACTTTATTTTTAAAGGAAAGTGAAAGTCTGATGGATTCAAATGGAAGAAATAACCAAGATAGAAACATTCTGTTTACTAGTAACTAGAGTTATGTTTCTAAGTGCTATATTTTGATCATTTTGCCCATTTTTGTTGTGCTTTAGCTTCGTCCACAGATACCTGAATATATGTCTATGAAAGGAAGAACTCTTGCATATGAAGACACTAGGAACTACCATTAGTAATTGTGACTAATTCAAATGTGAAAAACAGAACTACTGACCTCAGCACCATGGGCTCCAGAGCCTGAGAGGCTAATCGTTCAAACATCCGCTGCAGCGGCGGGTGCAGTGAGTGGTCCTCATCAGCCAGTGCAGCACTGCACCGCTGCAGCAGTCGTGCATGAAGACCAGCTTCACACATGACCTGCTGGTTTCTTTCTGTATGCACCAGGGATTGTAAAATATTTGCCACGGCAAGTTGAAGGTCCAAAGCATGCTAAAGTTAACAAAGAAATCCATGCCACTGGGGTGTTCTTAGTAAGACAGGTGATATTTCTTTCCACATGAAGCACACCTTCTAATATGAGGTCTCTACATGCTTCAAATTACATCGAGATGAATTAAGTAGCTGGTTTAGAGTGATACATAGCAACTCCAGAACAGGGCTAGACAGACATTTGCTATCCTCATTTTGCTAATATAGCCAGCTGGACTCCATTCTCTTCCAAGTCTTTTGTATTACATGAATAAATAACTAATTGTATTTTTAATTTGTAGAAATTGTGGCTGTAAAGTCTTTTTCATGATGGGTAAATACCCAGTTTAAAAGAAGGCCTATTCTTTACATTTGGGTCAGTTTCAGGCCTTAGAGACCACATGTTTTAACATAATTAATCACCCAAACTCTAGTTTACCCAAATCTTGAATGCTACAAAATGCTATCAAAACAGAAAAATGGCCTCAAATTGGTATCTTTAGTCATTTTTCTTTCTGTACTACTTATTAACCTTTTCCACTGCTGAGCAAGATTTATGAGGAGAAACAGAATTATTTTTGCACCAAAAGTAACCATCTTGGTTGGCTGCATTTGTAACAAATGAATTATATTCTGACACATTCGTATCTGCCATTCATTAAGAAAATTAATAAAAATTAACTTATAAACTAATGAAAATTAATAGAACCACCCTATATATGTATAGCTTTTCCTTCACCTACTTCAGTATGTGATATGAAATGGCTTCATATCCCTTGCCTTCCTTCCGGCCCCACTCCCTTGCTCATGCAGTCCCACTCGCATCCTTTCACCCATTAAAGACGGGAAGGAACTAACATGCAAGCTTACTTCTGGCTGTGTCACTGACCCAACAGAGGCCAGGAGGTCCAACATAGCAAGCATGGCTCCAGGGTGGATGATGACAGCGTCAGAACTCTGGAGAGATGAGGGTGCCGCAAGCAGTTTCAGGTCATTTTTAGGAGGGTAAACGGGGGGAGTTGAAACAGAATGATACGCATGCCTATAAGAACAAAAAGAAGAAGAAGAAGGGTGAATTGGTATTTAATCTCCATCACGTTCTCTGTTTATTTTCTTCATCTTCTGTTACCTTTATCCATGGATAAGCAAGAAGCCTTGTAAATCAAGGTTGGCTCACAAAACATTGAAATTTGGGATAAGAAGGCTATATTATCAATTCTTAGTGCATTCCATATAGGCAATTTAACTATCATTCTTCTGGGCTCTTATGTGTCTTTACCATTTACTGTTTGGATTGTTCGGCACACGATGACTATGGTAAACACTGTTATATGGTATATTTGAAAGCTGCTGAGAGAGTAGATCCTAAAAGTTCTCATTACAAGGAAAACTTTATTCTTATAGAAGATAAATTTTAACTAAATTTATTGTAGTAAATCATTACATGATATATGTAAGTCAAGTCTTTACGCTGTCTACCTTAAAATTATGCAGTGCTGTGCTGTATGTCCATTATATCCTGATAAAATTGAAAGAAAAAAAATGGTACCTATACCAGAATATATAAAGAATAAGTGAAATCATAGCTCTAAGAAAGATCGTTCTGATAATATGGGCTGAGAGTGCAAGTTAAACTAAATTCCTCGATGAGACAGTTTTCTTTTTTGAAATTATCTATGTGTTTTTAACCTTGCGTTAAACCATGAGTAGCATAATCAATTAGCAAGATCAAACTGGCCTACTCCGTAACCGGGTCAACTGAGTTGGAGTTGGCTCTGAATCTTAGTTACCGGCAATGTATCAGGGGTTTTAAGCATGCAGGGAGTTTTCCTTTAGCTTAATTGGAACCAAATTTACCTTCTTTCACATCCCCCCCCACCGCTAAAAATATTCATAATTTTTAAAAACTAGAGAAGGCGTATTTTATATAACAAGCCTATATGAGTTTGAAAGCCTAGCCATGTCCGGAGCAGACATTTCTTCTCATCAATGATCTGCATTTCACACGATTCTTCTACAATTCATGAGTTTTGCACATTTTGTATCTTGGCACTAGGAAACAGAGGCTGGTGGCGTCAGCCTATGGGAGCTCTTTGTTCCAATGAATCAGTTTCAGCATAATCTGTCTGACGCTGAGCGCTGTCACCGAGAGCAGCGCGGTTCCAGCTCCCTGGCACAAGAGCAGCTTGGGAAACAGATGCTGGAGTCAGGGATTTAGAAGCAAAGAATTGGCGCTGCCATGTTTTTGTTTTTTTTTTTTTTTTAAGTACCATTCTCTTTTTTAGCAGAGATTCTAGGAAAGTATTCAGCTTCACTTATAAAAAAGCACATGGGTTCTCTTAGCTTATTTAAAGTCAGCATATTCTTCACCCACTCATTTTTCACTCCCTGTTTTTATACTGATTTTGTTCAGAAAAATTTAATTCTTAAACTTACTAAGATTTCTAAATGTTTATTACCAATAGCTATCTTCCTCCTATGTTGCTCCCTTTAGTCTTTAAGGTATTTTGACTCTTCTAGGAAAAAAAGATCCATAATTCCTCTACAGTGTAATAGGAATTCCCAAGTCTTGAGAAATTTCATAAAAACTGTTTTCATTACACACAAATGACCTAAATTTTAGGGAAAAAAAAACTCCACAGATTTTAATTGTGTTTTCAGTTACAAAATTATTTGAGTTGCCAGATTTTATACAGATTTGAACTTAAATTATGGATGTATCTAGGTAAAGCCTTTATGTCTTTGGAATCCGAACCCTTTTAATATATATTTATTAGGAATAGGCTTTAAAAAAATCTTATATAAGAAAATAATGTTGATATAGGAATTACACTGATTCTTCTCAAATGACAAAAATATTGCAAACATTGTAGAAATCTAAAACGTGATATTTATTAACTAAAATTAGGTCTATTTTAATAGGCGATATGTAACATTAATTCTTACTAAGTCACTTAGGTATCATCACAGGTATTACGATCATTTCTAAATTTGGAGATCATGGTATGGTTATTAAATGGATAATTCCCAAGCAAGACTTAACCATTTGCAAAGAGAGAATAAAACGACATTTCAAAATTTAGTTAATTTTTATGTTGCAGTTTCTTTTAAAATTTACAGAAATTGCTACTTCATATTTCAATCTAAATTCACACATATAGTTAAAACTTATTTACCTCTTTTAAAATATATACTTATTTAAATTCTGAATTTGCTTTGTCTTATCATCAAGTGATCAAGTGTGTATAGGCACAAGTAATGGATATCATGTTTGAATGATAACGAGTACTTGCCACCTTCTTCTCCATTGCTAATATATTCTGAAAAGAATTGGTTGTTATTTTGTATTTTGTTTTCACTTTCTCTAATTCTGATTAAACATTGTTCAGCTACAATCTCATTCCATGATTCCTTCTGAATAATGAATAATAATGATTATGAGTTTCAGTTTTCAAAATATGAAGTTTCCTAGGTCTTTTTCCAATTCTTAAAAAAATTAGAGAAGACTCTCTAGGATTTTACATCCAGACAAGCATCACAAGTTCAACACTTTCTTAGCACCTGAATACTCCACAAGCCATAAAAAGTAAAAATGCTGGTTTCTCCTTTTGCCAACAGAAACAAAACGTTTTGCCACAAGAAATAGATGCCCATGAGCTGATGTAATTTGTTATGTTCTCAAGATGTTTAATTTTGAAAGTTACTATATTTGTATTTGTGAAAAACATTGTCTTCCTTATTAGTTTCTAATTTTTAACTACTGAGCAAAATGTATGCATCCTGGTAGAGTGGCAACCTGACAATGGCAACATGGGTCTTATTACTAGCGTGGTACTGGAAGCTTCCTTAAAGTAACATAAATCTGTAAACTTGGTTAGAATTCCCACAGATAAGTTTCATTCAACTAGGATGCTGACTCAGCGACAGTTCCCCTTAATTCAAAAACATGGCATCCTTATAGGTAGCTCTGTTGCAAATGATACAAAAATGTTTTTGATCTAAGGCCTTAAGTGACTATGGTATGAAATAAAACGTGTTTTCCCTTTGTCAAATTTCCATTTAAATAAATGCTAAGTTCTAATGGATTTCTTTTTCAATGTGTTTCTTTAATGTGTGAATTTCTATTAAAAGTATTTTGTAGTTCCTGGATAATAGTTAAAAAGGGTTAAATATTTTTAAATATAGTACTTTTTAAGACTATCATTTATAATAGAATCATAAATGTAATTTTTTAATAAATAAAACTATCCGGCAATCAAACTATTTTCCTAATGTCCAGTTTTGTGGAATAGTGAGCACATGTGAATCTTCAAACACAAAGAATACATTTTACCTCATTTGTTTTAGCAAAAGAAAAAAAAGGTCAACTCAATTGTTTTATGGTCTCTTAAGTTAAGAATTACCCTTAAAAAAAAAACAAAAATAGTTTTTAAATACAAAGATGTTCAACAATAAATTTATTTAAAACTTTTCTCAACTATGCTATGATCTACTGGAAAAAAAATGAGCTATAAACCCCAATGTAAATTTAAGAGAAAAAGGAAAATGTAAGTCCATATACCTAATGAATATTACCATTGAAATATATTAAAACACAGAATCTGTAACAAATCTTTTTTGTATAAAAGCCCCAACTATATTCAAGTTTTAAAATCTGAACAACAGAAATAAAATTAAACATGGCAACACCTTAGGAAAAAGCCACCATGGAAGAATATTAATATAAGACTCCAGGACTTATACCTGTTGCCATGGAGAAAATGGGGAAGGAAGAATATATGGTGCCAACTGCATAGACTATGATCATTTTTAAGTACAGGTTGCAAATGGAATCTTAAATGGATCTTAATTATACTACTGTCAATCAACTGTTGGTTCTTTATACCATATGCTTTAATTATGAGGTAGACCAGGTCAGCTCAGAAAGAACCGATGAAAGCAAGAGCTGGGATAGGTTTTTTATTTACTCTTGCAAAGTGTAGCTGTGACAAATCGCCATAACACATCACATTTCGACTGGTTGAACCTCTTGAGAAAATACACATTTCCTTGCCAGTGCTGTGATGCTCCTTTTAGAATAACAACAAAAAAATAAAGAATGATTCCAAGGCACATTTAAAGTAAAAAAAAAAAAAAAAAAAAAGTTAAAAAAGCACTCTACTTAAAGAGGCACTAAGTCCTTATTTCTAAATTAATTTTAATAAAAGATGCTAGCTCTAAAAGCAAAATGAATTTTTAGTCTAAATAATAGAGATGGATGACAAAATTCTACATGTCCTTCCTATCTTCATAGCATTGACACATTTTACTCTCAAAAATATACACAGGAGTTGACAATAATAAAACCTAAAAAAAATTTTGAAGTTACAAAGCACAATCACCACATTAACATATAATTAAGCACAAAAGGAAAAAAAAAACCCACACAAATAAAGATTGACTTCTGTTATAAGATCAGTACCTTTTCCTGGACAAAGCTGGTGTACCCCAAGGAGAGGGGAGAGAAGACTCACTTGTCAGGCAAGGAGGGATCTGTTCTGCACGACTACAGACAACAAAACAGACAGGGTGGTTTAAAGAGGTTAGAAGAGAACACCAGGTTGGCACTTGGTTAGTTTCACAAGAAATACCAGTAAAAGTTAAATAAGGAACATCCTCCATAATCAGGAAGAACAAGGAACAAGACTATAACACATGCACTGAGGCAAACAGAAGAGCATGCTTAAGGCTGATGCTTATCCATTAATGTTAACATTGAACACGTTTGTTAAACAGAGTGCTATAAGCCCTGTTTTTGACAAAACAAACTAAAAATAAGGTATACTAACTAGGATAAGTAGAAAACAAGGGAAAAGAGGTTGAATCTAAAATAATTTCAATTTAAAATAGCTTACTCCATGAATATTACACTATTCCATGTTTCCTTTAAGTTAATATCAATGCATTTTTATTTTCAAAATGGAAAAAAAATAGAATACAATTTCTCTTATATCATTTATATTTTCTTATCTAAATATTAAGGTCTAAAAATATTAATGAGAAACATCTCATTAGGTATTTCAAAGTAATATTTCAGTATAAAAGATATAAAACCTAATAGAAGCTCTATCCAACAGTTACTTGCTTTATTTATGGCAGCAATATGGAAATGATTAATTTACTTTATAAAATAAAACCATGGTAACTGTTAAGTGATAATGGAAAAAAAAAATTTTTTAAGTGACAATGCTTGGGACAGATCAGCACCATGATCACTCTTACATTACTTTCAAAGTGTGAACTTAACTGAAAACACAGTGAAAAATTGAAAGTAAGTGATTTAAATGGCACTTCTATGATCGATCTTCCTTAGAATTTTGGATTTCCCTCACCATAGATTTTATCACAATATATTGTAATTGTTTATTTATATATCTGTATCTAAGCTAAAGGATGGCCATGACCAAAGTAGTATTGTGCTGAGCTAAGCCTTCAATGCCTAGCACAATGCCTTGGCACACAGTAGGTGCTCAGTAAGTACTTGTTTAAAAAGACTGAGTAACTGAGTTTATATTATCTCGATATGGACTCTTGAACTATCAGTGACTCTTTGAGAGCTATTATCATTTTTCAAGGATTATGGTGAGACAGATCATCTTTCTGAAAATAAATATAATCATAACTATGTTCTCCTGGTAACTATTATCACTAAGTCTGGATGTACCTAACGCTGTTGGGAATAGAGAAAAAAGAGAATGACAGTAAACATCACCATTAAAGTAAACTTCATAGAAACTGTTTCATTAAGTGCTTCAAAAGTTAACTGACCCTGGATGTACAAATAATACCCTGATGTTCATGATGAAAAACCTAACATCCAAGCAATAGTAATTTCACAAACAAATTGATAGACAAGCAAATAAAAGAGAAGATTCAATTGTTCTCATTTTTCTTCAGGTTAACTTATAATTCAAGCCTTAATGTTGAAGTCGTCCATAATATATATACCCTTTAATTTGGAGCCCAGAGAGAGCCATACCTGTCAAAAGAATCTGTGGCTACTTTGTAGAGATAAATAAAGAGTTTACTGCAGTGACGTAAAGTGGGTGACACTGAGTCCATCGAAATTACATCTTCCTCTAGAAGTCTTTGAAATGGCTGTGTATTTGAAGGAAAGACATTCATGGGGCTTATTTTTCTTAGGTCTGAGAAGCATCCAAGAAATCGAACGGCATCTGCCAACTTCTCATACTGAATCTCTGTTCTGAAGAAATGAGAGTTGGCTGGCTCGTAGCGCATTGCTGCAGTCAATGTGCAGAACACAGTGCGGAGAAGTTCAAACACTTGATTCTGGTTCACTTTCTCCCAGCCATTCTTGGGTGGTGAGCTCAAAGATCTTTCCATAGCAACAAGCAAGGACGTTATGTATACAAATCCTCCAACTTTCCTAAAAACTGTTCTTGAACGATGGCTTTCTCGAAGGACTGACAGGAGGGCCTATGGCGGACAAAAAAAAAAAAAAAAAAAAAAAAAGTCAAAAACATAATTCAAACTAAAAAAACCCCCAAAACACCATATATGAATGTCTAAGGGGCATAATATCATTCTGTGAACGTCAATATAAATGTTTCTGTCATACACCCAATAAACAGTCCTATGAAGCATATCAAATATTTTGCTAATTAAAACATGCCATAATAAAGACAAAAGGTAATTTTAGGAAACACTATCACATATTCCTTTTGATAGAATAAGGCTATATCCAAATTCTAGCTGAAAAGCTTTCCCTATGTCTTTGATGGACATCAATGAATTAAGTAATTTTTACAAAGTAATTTTATTAAATAAGTAAAATATATAATCTAGTATAATTTTACACAATCATGAAAACTTATGATGATGTGTGTATACAAACTGATTTATTCTAGAAAATATCAGACAGATGGTCCGGGCAGCCAAGACCTGAAGTATTTCAGTTCATATAAAGTCACCATATACTGATGCTTTGGAAAGAGGAGTCAATTCACAGTTCTTATCAGCTAATACTCTTTCTTGCAAAGTGAATTTGAGCTCAAGGGTCCAAAGCACGGCTCTCCCAGAACAGCTCTAAGTGGTAACAAATAAAACCTGAAGGCCAAAGTCAAACAACCTTTATCAGTTATGTTCTGAACTGTCATACTTTAACTTAGTTTATTATTTAAAATAATAATAAAATTACCTAACATTTTTATGGGGAACCACTTACTGGGTACTAGGCACTTACATTAAGTGTTTTTATGAATTAGTTTTTTTCATTCTCTCAATAATCCTGTGTTGGGCAGTATTATTATTCCTAGTTTGTGCATGAGGAACTGAGGCCCAAAGTGGTAAAATAACTTGCCAAAGGCTGTACAGCTTACACAATGGCAAAGGCAGGATTCAAACCCAGGCAGTGTGACTGTGCTACTCATGAATTTAACTATGACCTTACTACCCCAAACAGCAATTTGAAATCTGTTTGCAGATAAACAGGCTTTTTCTCTGTTTGAGCAACTGGAACACCATGGGTATCTATTATTACTCCAGGCAACTTATAGTCATTACAAATGAGAAGACCATTTTATTAATACATCTCATAGATTTCTAATAGTATTTGAAGGGAAAGGCTATATATAATTACTTTTTTGAAATATACTGCTTCAGAAATTATAAAGATTTCACTGTACTTAGCTATATTTTATTATTGTAAAAGATAGAAATATGCAATCTGTATGTATAAGTAAAATTTAAAAATACAATGTACTCTTTCCATTATTCTGTAACCAATAAACTTCCATTTTTAACAGGATTTGGTAATAATATAGTTTCCATATCTTGCCAAATTTAATAAATTATACTTATATTTGCAATATCAACTCATATTAACACAAGACTTCATAGCTTTTAAAAATATATATAACTTAGTTGAAAACTAAATGCAAGGGCTAGAGTCAGTTATGCTTGGGATGAAATTCTGACTCCCACATTAAAAAGCATTTTACCAAGGTCAATTAACCTTTCTGAGCCAGAGTTTCCCTTATGTAAAAATGAGACAATAATAATAACTTACTTCACAGGAAATACATGAAAAGCCCATCACCACCATCATCATCAAAAACACATTGGGGGAAACTAAGTATTATTTTATATATGAGGAAAGGTGAGTTCAGAGATAAGTACAAAATCATACCACTGGATAGAATTATGATAGAGGATAGAAAAACACTGCTTATTAATCTTTGGTCTAATACTCTATATTATGTACTTTTAGATATGTCTACCCCCACCACCTCAGAATGGGCAATCTTACATTATCAGAGCATAACCTAAGTATTTGAAAAATTTCAAATAGCATGAATAATTTAACATCCTGCTTAAATAAATAACTGATGTAACTAATGATAAGAAGCAAACACTAAAGTTACAATCAGATGTAGGTGCCAGTTAGACGAAATCAGTCAGCTGCAGTGTAAGACTAAATCCGTGATATAACTGGCAACTTGAAACCTATAAAATTTTATAACCAATGTCACCCCAATAAATTTAATTTAAAAAAGACAAAAAAAACCCCCATCAGCTACATAAATATAATGCATAAATATACTTACAGCTGCATAAATATTATGCATACTATTCAAATTTGTGCATCAGAATTATAAAATACGACATGTCATGGAATGTTGGGTCTGTGCACAAATAATTACAGATTCAATTACAAAGGTCTGTGGTTGCGTCAATTGAATGAAGCAATGAGAAGCAGTTCTGAATGCAGCAAAAACAAAATCTGAAATTGAGATACTCCAAACCCTCCTTGCTATCACCCAATACTATTTCATGCCCTCACGGCAGTGGAATGCAGGAGCCAGCTCATACTGGCTCTGGAGAGCCAACTTTTATGTTTTTGGAATTCTGCACACCAGTTGTTAAAACACAACCACTAAAAATTAAGTTCAACAAATTTACAACTAAATAAATTATTTTAACACAAAAGTAGTAAATATTCAAAACTTACCACTTTCTAGCTATTTTCTACATTTTACTATTAGCTATGCTACTGTACATCTCTTCTCAATCTATATTCAGTAACACATTAGTTTCCTGAAACGGGTCACAGTGGGAGTATTTCTACCATGGAAATCAGTAAGTGCAACACAACAGGACCCCTGTGCCCTCTTCCATCTGAGAGTCAGTTATTACCATTTACCAGGACAACACTGCCTTAAAATTACAGGTCAGCTAATTACCTCTTGTTGGCTTCATCTACCAATAGTCTATAAATCCAATTAAAATGGTACCAAGAAAAAAGAAAGACATACGTTAAAAAAGTTGGCAACCTTAACACCTTTTGAAGGCACTTGTTTTTTCCCCTTTCGAATACACAAAGGTTTCCCAATATTGACATGCATGAGGTGTTCTTTCTTGTTTAAGAGATATACTGTGGACAGATTAATGTTGCTTTTAAAATAAAATGCATATTCAAAATTGTCATTTTCAATCAAAACAGGATGAAATATACAAGAGCATAAAAAATGCAAATTTCTCATTAATGATGAGAAAGGAAATGAATAAGGCAAAAGTCAAAAGAAATACATGATTCTGGGAAACAGCTACACTTTCCGTGACGTCTGTGGCAGGAATGGGGTGAAGATACTAGGAAAGGAAGTCAGAGAGGAAGCATATGGAGTCCTGAGGGCCTTGATGGCCAGGTTAAAGACACTGCTATTATTATTTTAACATAATTTCAGACTTGTAGAAAAACTGCAAGAATAACTCATAAGTTTTAAGTCACTTAAAAATAACCACAGATTTTAATAGTAAAAGAGTAGTAAGAACACACATCAAACTTACCCTTAAAATGTCAGTCTTCAACTGCAATTCTGTTGGTGGGGCAGAATGCATTAAGCCCAGGAGAGTGCCCATGTCATCATCCCCATTGGGAGACAGCACCAACTGCTGGATGATCATCAGGGCATGCTGCCGGCACTGAGGGTACTTCACTATATTATGAGCACATCTTGCACCTCCAAATTCTCGGAAAATTCCTTGGCGAGAAAAAGATTAAACTTTGATGTTTTGTACAAGAGTAACTGAAAAGAATGCAAATAAAACTTACACACAACTTTTTCACTTTTTAAATTACAATACAAAACGGCACTGTGGGATGTCAGCAAAGGCATATGCAAATTTTCTCTAGTTTTCCTTAATGCAAGATCAATGCCCTGATATATTCACCATGTCTAAATTCTCCAAAACGTCCATTCAGAAATTTCATTAGTAGACACCAAAGAGAGCCGATATTTTTATGTAAAGGCTTTAAGCTGAACAACATTTGAAATCAATTTATGTAAAAAGGCTTTCAGAGGAATAATACCCCCAAATAAATGAGATTTAAATTAAACAAGGCTTCCAAATAGTAACAAGTAAAGAACAGAATAAAATTACTTTACAATGAAAAGTAAAATTACAAGGAATCTAACATTTTGGTTAGATAGAGCATACAAACTAAAAGTCATCATACTGCTCTAAATGCCTTACATAGTTGATTTATTTAATCCTCATCCCCTCCTGTACAGGTGAGATGAGACACACAGAAGTTGAGTAATGCAGCCACGGTCACACAGCTGGCAAGCCACAGAGTAGCATTTATGCCCAGATAGCCCAGTTCTAAAGCCTGTGTTCCTGCCCACAAGTGATAGTGTTCTCATATTAAATACCACCTTCCAGGATTTAAAAAAAAACACGAACAAGTGATCAAAATCACTAATTAGTATTTCCTCCAAAGTAATCATTCCATCCATTATGTTTTTAGAGTATCTTGTATATGCCACTATTATAATAGTTCATGATCAGTCTTTGTATTATTTGTTTATGTTTGGTCCCCCATTAAACTTGGATTAACTTCTGATTTGTATTTCAAATGTTTCCTGAAAGGATAAATGTTCATGTATTTTGCTGTCCTCTTTATTTAGTGACTTTCTATTTGCTAATTTTTAAAGAATCATATGACCTTGAAGTGAGTGTAAGTCATGTGCTTGAGATTTAGCACACGGAAGGTCATGTTTTCTTACTTCCTGGATGCCAGTCAGCGCCTATGAAATAATCATAATGGCTAATACCTATATGAGCAAAGCACTATTTTAAATGCCTGAGGTCACATAGCTAGTAACATCTTTCTTAACAAAAAGAAGTTGATGAGAAAAGAACTTTGTAAAAATGTTTGGCACTCTAGGAGATGTATTAAGTGACTTTTAGTCATATAGAGTAAGCTATTTACTCACCTACATTAGCAGAATTGTTCAGTCCCTCCCTGTGTACCTCTAGGTCATGCCATCAAAATCTCATTTGCCAATAAATTCTTGTTAGTATTATCCTTATTATGTTTCTGACTAACTCAGCAACTAAACCTAGTTTAGTGGAAATAGGAGATTATGCATTATACCATGGACAACCTGTTAATATTGTACCCATTAATCTTCATCATACTTATTAATCTTCATCATACTTACTACTAAATTCATTCAACTCTGTCTTGGCATTTGCCCAAACGCATTTAAATAATTACTTATACAGGTATGTGTTTACATCTTTCTCCATCTTTCAAGTAAAGCTGTATTCCTTTGGGGCAAGAATTATTTTGCATCTCTAACACCGTGCATTGTGCTTGGGACACACATTTTATTATATTATCATTGTTTTATAAAAATATTTTAAATATGTTGAATATTGAGCTATTCTGCATTCAGGCAAATAGGCATGAATTTGTGCGTTTGCTAGTTTGATCATTCATTCATTCATGGCTTACCACAACATTTAAAATACAATTCAAGTTCTTGGGCAAAACCATGTGATCTGGGCACATCCGACTCATCTGAGCTCACCTCCCTATCATTTATTCCTCCCAAGTTGTACTGACGTTGTTGCCTGAGAGGTTTCTGATGTTGGCTAAAACTTCAAGTAATAGCTTTAAAAGCAAAAGTGACATTTTATAAATACAGTTGGACTGTCCATTAATGGCAAGTAGGAAAGGACTGAAGAGGAGTTGAGATCAAAGATAAAGCAAAAGATTTAATGGATCCAATTTACCTGGGAGAGGCGAGTTTTGTCAGAGAATCATTTTCAATATATCCCTAAGATCGTAACATTATAATACTATATAATGTGGACTACTAAAATATTAAGAAAACTACCATATGAAGCGGATATTTTGGAAAATATTTAAATAAGCCAAGTTATTTGACTAAGAGTCTGTATTATGTAAGCAAAAAATAAAATAAACAAACAAGGCACACTATAAGGAATAAAACGTAAGAACATATTTTGAAATAATGTTGCATATTTTGTCATTAATATACTTAATAAAAGTCAGAAAGTATTGCATTTCTAGAGATAGGATAATATCATCATTGAAGCAATAGTTTTTCCTCTCAGTGAAAAGAGCATTTCAGAAGCAAGAATCATTAGAGAAGATTTAACCAGAGGTAATGTCCTCCCAAAGCATTTACTAGTAGCTTTTCTAATTACCTGCATTTGTGTTCGATCCTTGAAGAAGCACAGTCAAGGCCTCCATAACCAACAAAGCCAGGTGTTTTTGGTCTTCAATTGAACTATTATTTCTTGAGTCCCCTAGAAAAAAGGATCAAAGGTCCAAATTACAAAAGTTATAAACTTATTTTTTTTTCAATTTTGTTTTAATAATTTAAAAAATATTTAATACTCACTTTTACCACTAATACGACTGATAGAATACAACCTTTACAAATGATGTGCATGTCTACCAGCTCCCAAAAGTAAAATCAAGAATCCATGTTTACATATTTTGCTGAGGCTAAAAAGTTATAGTTATCTAATAAATATTAGAAAGGAAAATGCCAATCAAAGTTAAATGTATTCTCCTCACAGGGGTTTTCCTAATGGAGGCAATCAACAGGAGAATGCTAGATTTTAATGTACCAAAAAGAAAAAAAAAGTTTATGAACAGTGCTATCTATTTAACTTGTATTAATTCATTCAAGATACTTAATACTTAACTAACTGCCAGATACTACCATGCTTTTAGCAGATCTATCACAAAGGATAAAAAATATAAAATGTAAGGTACATAATGATAATATATGTGTATATATACAATATCACCAAGGAGAAATATTTATTTGCTCCCTATAATTAAAACATTCTGAGGCATCTAAAGGTCTCAATTGTTTCTCAAAGCTTTTAAATTCCCCCTAGAAAGAGAAAGGAGAAGACGAAGACACTAGTCATGTGGATCAAAAATGTTTTCCTTAGTTTTTACCTTAAATTCTCTTCCACCACGGTGACATATTTCCAATACAGTTTAAATGACCAAGTTAACTGAGAAATATTCATAAGGGTGTCCTAATTATGTACATTAGTAAGTCATTCAAATCAATAACCAAATGAAAGGCAAAACCCTCTTGTCAGATAAAAATAAAATTGTGGAAAATGCTTACCTTGTTCATTTAGTGCCTGAGTTGGATCCTTCAAGAGGGCAGCATACTTGTGCAAAAGGTTTACCATGACCTCCAGAAGGCCCACCTCCCTGAACACATCTTTAAATATGCAGTCATGTCGTGTAAACTTAAGAAGTGTTTTCATTGCAATAATGCTACAGTGGTAAGAGGAGCTAGATTTTAAGAGGATGCTAACACTAATAAGTTCTTTACAAGGGATATAATTTAAGCTAAAAACGACAAACTCCAACATCTCAAAGTATTTGTTTTGTACTTCTGGGAGTTTGGAAATCTTTTCTGCAAACTGTGACAGTGTGTGCTGTGACTCTAGGATGAAATAATTGGCATTGTCAGCCACGTAAATATTTGTGATGGCATCAAGGATGATTTGGGCAAGGAAGTTGGTTTTTGCTTTTAAAAATGCATTCTGAAGAACTGCAAAGGCCGGGACATTTCTCACGCTGTGACCTAAAATGAAAAACAAGAACACAAAAGTAGGTGCTACGTGATATTTTAATCATGGCAAACTAGTCTATTTAAACAGATCGTAAATTGTAACATTTATCAAGTATTTACTAAGAACACATCCTGTTTTCTAAAAAGGTCTTATTTTTCTTCATCGAGTTGTCTTTTAATTAAAAATGAAAACATGATTACCCTTTTAATGGATCACTGAGATATTCCGACTCAAGAATAGTAGAGATGAATCCTAATAATTTAAACATCTGACTGTTCTAGAGAGAATACGGCATATTACATAGGTCCAGGCTCAGAGTTGAAAATGTGAAGGACTGTCACGTTTTATTACCTGCAAGACTGACCTGACTATAAGAATAGTTACCTCTCAATCTGAAAAGCCTTTCAGGCTGAAGAAGTAACAGGCTTGAGAGCAGCAAGAAAGGCAGCAGGGAAATAGAACGGAGAAATTCTCTAGATCCCATTTCCCCCTTTATAATTACAATACTAGAACTTTCATAAATTTTAATTTGAAAATTTATTTTGTTTTCAAGCTTCAAGTGCAACTTCTTTACATATACATTTGTTAAAGCAATTTATGGCCAGCTATATTTTTAAACATCTGATTTTCAAACAAATGAACCAGGAAAAAATGCGAATACATGGCTCTTGTGAGGTAAATTAGTAACAATAATTATTTAAAAATGAACATTAAAAAGCATTTGAGGCACATGAAAACAAGCGCTTGTCTCTAAAAATTGTCCCCAGGTTCACAATTCTAGAGCAGCATAGGGCATTAGCAAAGGTGACCAAAAAATTATCATAGAGCTTTACAGAATAAGCTGGATTTTAGAAAGAAGATAAACAGAGAACTAGGAAAATTATAAAAATGGGTTAGAAAGACTGGTGAGAAACCTTGGCTTGGACATTATCTGAAAAATGCAGAGATTAAAAAAATATATATTCAGTCTATATATCATCTCAATTTTCTGTTTGTTTATAACATAAATGTATTCCATGTATGGCATATATCAAAGATTTATCTTTACTTCCAGGTCCTAATAATATGCCTTTTTTTTCTTCTTAATACATCTCCACTTTTTATTACCTGTGAGTAATCAAAAAAATAAGCTTAGATAATGGACATATAAATGTAAAAGTCTGACTACATGTGACAAAAAGGTGACAAATAAGGTTAAAGAAAAACTCGAACCAGTATTTACATCTTTCAGCTAAGTGATAATACCAAGAATTAAAAAGAGTTGAGATTAGGGTAATATGGGAAAATGTGGATTTTTACAAGTTACTTCTTCAGTATTTGGTTTTAAGTGATGTCACTGATGAAAAATAAAAACCAACCCCAAGAACTGTCCACCGTAAAGAGCTGAATTGAACACGACATGTACATACACATACAATTATAAGTCAAATGTAAAATGTGGCACTCTCTGCATGCAAAGATAATACTAGAAAAGAAGTGGTAAGCAGAACATTGGGCTCTTAGTACTTTCTTTTTAGATATAGTAATGAATCGGCTCTGATCCATCCTTAATTCTAGTTGGGGCTAATTCATCTAAGGGCCATTAGCACATAGTTAAGTGACCAAGGAACACAGAAACTATAACTGGTCTCCATGTCCAACTTCAAGAGCAGAGCATTTTAACCAACTCAATAACCAATCAGTCTTACATTACATGTACAACTTTTCCTGTTACTAATCTAGAAAAATAGATTTTCTATTTGTAATATCATTTCCAACTTTAGTTGTAATGATATTACAACTCTATCAGGAAAAAAGTTATCTAAAGAAATGGCTGAATAATACCAAAATAAGCAGCATACAAATTTGAAATATATTTTGAATGTTGTCAGTAGTTATATTCAGGACTGTTGGAATCATTAAACTCCTATAATATTCAACTGGGAAAGGAGAATAATAATTAAATCTAAAAGATAATTAAAAGACTGCTCTATCTATATGCAACAGGAATATCCCTTAAATACTGACACATAAACACCGTATATTTTAACTAAACAAGTGTATCCTGTATAAATTTCAAATTTTGCAATCTGGTATGCAAATAACTAAAAGAAATAAAGGTGAAGTGAGGAAATCATTTTGAAAGATGATGATTTTCTCATTACTCTCAAGTCTACTTAAGCAGAAACAAAAGAAATTAATCTAAGGTTTAGAAGGATATCCATATATACAACAAAAAATAGAGCTTTCCTATTTTCAGAATCTAATAAAAATGTAAAAGTGTATGTTGAGAAAAGACCCTAAATGATATAGGCATAATTAAAATGATATAAGAATAAAGGTCTAAATAAGAAAATGCAAGAGTTTATTCAGTAAACAGGCACTAAACATTATTTTTTAGATTCTAAGTCAGCAGAGTTATGCAGCACTATAGAGGATGGCTCTAAAGAAAAGAGATGAATAGATGGGTATACAGTTAAAGACACCTATGGTAATCCGGGTGAGTGATCTACAAAGCCTCAACTAAGGTTATGGCAGTAGGGCTGGCAAAGAAGGGAGGCAATCAATAAATGCTGTAGGAAATATAAGATAGAGAATAATGACTGAAATATACTTGTGAGTGACCAGCGAGAGTGGAGGCTGGATAAACAATCTGCAAGGTTACATTCTAACAAGCCAGCTGAATTATTAGCCCTGGCCATGTCTGTATCCAACACAGATAAAAGTGGACCAAGAGCTCTTCGAAGTAAGTAAGCCCATGATGAAGACTGCAAAGCACTTCAGTTATGAGCTTGAACAAAAATACACAAAAGAAAAAGTATATTATCCTCTTATATTGGTGCTGCCAGAACTAATGTGTTATGAGAAAACCTTTGTAAAGGTGAAGTCACGGAAGAGTTCTGAAAAAGACAGGTATGGTCTTTCCTTAGGAAGAGATATATTCTCTATTAAAAAAATATTAAACACTAGCTCTGTTTAGGGAACAAATATGAAAGCTACGGAGAGCTATGTATGAATTATAAAGCACAACCTCGCAATGGTGTTTCTGAACAGTTAAGATAAAAACCACCATGGAATGATTAAACAGCAGGAGTATTTCTTACTTAAAGGAAAGGACTATTACATCTTTAGTTTCCTTCTTTAGAAAAATCTCTCTGCTGGTAGGGATACAAAGTTTTACAAAAGTTCTTGCTATACAATAAAGAAACAAATCATTTTCAAGCTTTACCATACAGAAACCAGTTAAGTTTACGAGCTTCATTAATAAGTCAGTTTACTTTTTCCTTTAAACTTTATATTTCTATACGGTTTGACTTAATCTAAAACAGCACTAAAAATAATGTATAGAGCAAAATAAGGCAAATATATTCATGTTTCCTCTTGTAAATATAATTATCAATGAATGGGTAAAAATTCCTTGGTAAAAGATATTTTATTTTCATAGGTGATAAAAGAGAAACCAGTAAAATCAAAATATTTCCCAAAGTACCCTGAACAATTAATTTGACAAAACCCAAGATAAGTAGTACCAAGTATATCAGATTATACACAATCCTAATTTATCAACAGTCCAAGCCAAAGAGTTAAAATTTGTAAAGGACTATCACTGCCCCATTCATTCAGTCAGCGCTACACATGACATAGTCATAACTGGCTTTCCGAATCTCCATTCCTGTACAACAGTCCATCTCTTATCCAAAACTGTATTAATAAGAAATGTACCAAAAAAGGCCACTAAAATTAATCGTCAAATTTGACAGTCATAAGTAAAAAGGGATATTTTAAAAATCAACTGCATTTCTATAAATTAGCAACAACCAATCCAAAATGAAATTAAGAAAACAATTTCATTCACAACAGTATCAAAAATATTTAAAGATAAATTTGACAAAAGAATCAAAAGTCCTATAAAATATATACTATAAAACATTGGTGAGAGAAAATAATAAGACCCAAATAAGTGGAAAGCTAAATGTTTATGGATTAGAGGACTCAAGATTATTAAGATGTCAATTCTCCCAAACTGATCTATAGATTCAATGTACTCCCAATCAACATTTCAGCAGGTTTTTTTGGTTTCGATAACTGACATAATGATTATTAAATTTAAATGGAAGTTCAAAGGACCTAGAATAGCCAAAATAATTTTGAAAATAACAAAATTGGACAACTTAAATAACTATTTCGAGACTTACTTTAAAGATACAGTAATCAAGACCATATAGTACTGGCACAAGGACACATTAACCACTGGAGCAGAATTGAGAAAGGGTCCCAAATGTATGGTCACATAAGGTCTTTTCAACAAAGGGTCCTGGCGCACTTGCATATCCACACTGGAAAAAAATTCTTACTTCCTATCATGTATAAAAATAAACTTAAAATATATCATGGACCTTAATGTAAACATTAAAATATTAAACTTCTAGAAGAAAACAGAAGATCATAAATTTGGCTTAAGTAAGATTTCATATGAGGCAAAACCTACAAAATATTTTAACACTGTTAAATGGACTTCATCAAATTAAAACTTGTTCTGCAAAAGATGCTAATAAGAAAGAAAAGGCAAGTCAAGACGAGAACATACAAAACATACACACGCACAAATTATGAAGGACTTATCCAAATAACTGGAGAACTCTTGAAATTCTAATAAAACAAACAATCCTATCAAACACAGGGCACAGAGATCTGAACCAAACCAAACTAGAGATCAGAAGGCAAGTAAGCACATGAAAAGATGCTCAAAATCATTTCGAAAAATCCAAATTAAAAAACACAATTAGATACTATTACACACACATTTGAATATCTAAAATTAAAAAGAACACCATCGAGTGTTGTTGAGGATCTAAAGCAAACTTTCATACACTGAGGATGCAAATGTGAAATGGGACAGCCACATTAGAAAGCAGTTTGGCAGTTTCTCATAGTTAAACATATATTTACCATATGACCCAGCAATTCTACTGCTTGGTATTTTCCCCAAACAAGTGAAAACATATATCCCCACAAAGACTTGTTTTATATGAATGTTCATAGTAGCTTTATTCATGATCTTTAAATAAACGCCATCAGCTGGTGAATAGATAAACAAATTGTAGAAGAGCCAAACAATACAACACTATCCAATACTAAAAAAGGAACAAACTTCAGATACGTGCAATAACACGGCTGAATCTTAAAAGTGAAAACAGCCAGATACAAAAAACTACAAACTGTATGATTCCAGTTTATGAAATTTTAGAAAGCGAGAAACCAAAGCAGATCAGTGGATGCCATGGCAAGGGTGGGGAAGAGAGAACTGAACGCAGAGGGGAACAAGCAAATTTTTAGATATGTTGATATGGTAGTGATTACACAACCATATACATTATGTAAACTCATGATTCAATACTAAAATCGATTTCAATATATGCAAATTATACCTCAATAATGTTGACAAAAAGACATATTCAGTATTCCTTTTATATGAAATAAGTGCCATATCCTTTAGTCAATACAATAAGTCTACAAAAAGTAAGCCATGGGAAATAGATAATTTTGAGTTATAAATGCTCAAAATGATTTAGCATGATCCATTCTTTTTACAGAATGACATAATTTTTTTGACGACAAAATTGATATTTAGAGAGGTCACTAAATGGTCAGCTGAATTCTGACTTGTAGGGCAACGTGCTTTCTAGTTAAATTGCTCTAACAGACACATGTTATGGGTTCTCACAATAACCCCCGAAGGTGCTAGGTTATATATGCATTAGCTCTGTTACAGATGAGACTACATCAGGCAGATAGATGAGGAAGGTTAATTTTGCTACATAATTCTCTTGCCACAAACCATACCATGGACCTAGCTATTATGCCAGTGTCATGATCAGACTGATTAACCAATGAAACGAATCTAAAATAGGAAGTAAACTGCTAAGCTATTTAAATTAATTCATAGAGTTAATTGTGAAATATTCAAGCTGTAAATTAGAAGCTTTTGAGTATCATATTTTCTTAATATTAAATAAATGAAGGCTTAAACTACTCAAAATATGCCTGGATTTCTACTTATTGCACAGAGATGCATTTAAAAAGTTCCATACAATTTACCCATTGAGGATTCATCTTATTGCAGTGTTTGACAATTCCAATCTAAGTCATGACTTTTAAGTATAATTTCCTCCAGGATTAAAAACTTATAACTGCTGACTTCTATATCATGAAATACATAGATAATGCATTGTGAAATTTAAATAAGCAAACATACTGCTGTTTTTTGGCTAGTTAAATCCTATATACAAATATCATAACTGTATTGAATATTTAGTAAGTGACTAAAAGAAACTATTAGGCCTCCGGGCTCAATTACTTAAGAATAGTTATTGTGCATTAAAAAAAACATAGTCTATGGCCATGCTACCCTGAACAAGCCCGATCCCAACTGATCTTGGAAGCTAAGCAGGGTTGGGCCTGGTTAATACCTGGATGGGAGATCACCTAGGAAGACCCGGTGCTATGGGCGTAAAAAACAAAAAAATAAGGGATTGTAAGCTGACAAGGTCCTTGCAATCTGTGAAGTCAACCAAGGGTTGCCTCACCTAAAAACAAATAAATAAAAATAAACAGTAAAACTAGCTTGCACTCTAATGTAACTAAATGTTATTAACTGTACAATAAGTTTTCTTAGTAAAAGATCACTACATGAGGAGCCAAAGTTAGGAAATCTGAACTATAAAATTTATTCTGACCTGAAAGAAATAAGGTAACTTCTTTGTACCTAGGTTTGCTTAGTTTTAAATAAAAGCATTTACACTTTGTGCCTCTATATCTATCTTCCACAGATAGAGAATCAAGAGAGTGAATCAAGGCCCATCATATAAAGTGAAAATGTGCAGAGTGCCAACATTTCAAAGAGGCATGTTTAGATTATTAAATTGTCTGTATGTTAAAATGTAGTAAAATATAAACTTCGTTGTTTGGTTTTATATTTTCATATCATTTTCAAGTATTTAATCTATTAAGAATGTCAGTCAAGAAAATGTAACATTAAAAGCACAAACTTTAATGAAAAACAGGCTACCTTTTTACAAGTAACATGAATAAAGAGCGATCAATGTCTGACTACTTGATTTTCTCTCTTTGAGTGACTCAAAATAGGGAGAGAAAAAAAAACTTACCTTTCCCTGCAGCCTGAGGTACTGCAAATCCAGGCAATAAAAAGGGTGCCCCTGTGGTAATACCAGCTGGTTTTAATTCACTGACACCATATGTTGTTAGGGAAGTTATCAGATTAACCAGATCTTTCAAGGCATCTTTGGATTCTGCCTCTTTTGCTTGTTCCAATCTAGAAAAAGTATAATTTCTTATTTTTTCACTTCTGTTGTATTCTCAGATTTAATATAGAAAGTTTTCAATTTTTATATGCAATAAATAAATGCATAAAGTACTTAAATTTTTCCCATATAAAAATACATTATTTTTTTAAATCTACAGATTTTAAGACATTATGGTGCACTTGAAAACAAATTTTACCAACTCAGATGTGATATAAGTTCTGATTTTGCCACTAACAGTGTTATTTTAGGTGAATTACTAATCTCTTGTAGAAAATCTCTATAAAAGAATTAGATTAAATATCTCTAAGTTCCCTAAAGCAATAAGGTTATAAAGTTTCATTGCTTACAAGCCAAAAATCTTATTTCTTTACAAAGATATTTTCTCTGTTAACAATTTTTAAAAATGAATTCCTTGGGAAGAGTTCTAAGATTTTGCCTCTCATTAATTCGGATATTCTGGTTAGAATACATTTAAATAAAATTCTGAGTGTCTAACACTTTTTGATAACAATTTTAATTCCTTTGGAGGAAAATGGAATCATTATGACATTATCTTTTGACTGTGGCTTTACTAAGGACACAAAATGGGGTGTGAAAAAAAATTTTTTTA
Source organism: Eonycteris spelaea (assembly GCA_003508835.1). NCBI lineage: Eukaryota > Metazoa > Chordata > Mammalia > Chiroptera > Pteropodidae > Eonycteris > Eonycteris spelaea. The sequence continues at coordinate 2,643,685 of PUFA01000201.1, forward strand.
AAGAATAAGATTTATTGGTGTTCCCCAAGAGAACTAATTACTCTCATTAAAATAAAGTTGGCAAATGCACAAAAGTACAAAAGAAAATGAATGCTTAGCCTCACAACTCAAAGACACTAATATATATTTTTAAACTTGTCTTTTTTTAATGTGAAAAGTTTTGTTTTAATAAGTTATTTTCTTATCATATATAGAATTTTTAAACTTTTTTTTTTTATGTGCCAGTGTTATACACATGCTTCTCCATGTTAGTATATGCTCTCCATAGATATGCTTGTAATGGTCAAGGAGAGCCAACCACAGATTTGGGGGGAGGGATGTGGGGCATGTAGTGGAAATCAGAATACAGTACTTCTATACATATAATTTTGTCTAAATTTAGGGTTTTATCTTTAGGATCAATCATCATAAGTGAAATTATGTCAAACAGTGTTGACATTTTTGAGGCTTTTGGCAATATCTGGTCAACTTGCGTTCTCAAAGGAATTAACCAATTTAACATCCCTTGAGTAATGTGAGATAGTTATTCATCAGCTTTCATATAACCTCATTTGTAAACTAAAATATGGATGCACAATCACATTTTTGGGAGTTGCCTAATATTAAGTAATAACAATCAGGTTAACTGGTGTTAGAAGTAAGAAATTTAAAAAATAGTGCTGGTTTATAATAGATCAAATGACTTAAAAATAATTGATGGCCCAGGAATAACTAGTGAGGCATGAGTATCTTCTTCCTAATAAATCTGTAACCAGCCACTTTCCATATACGCCTGGAATATTTAGAATGAAAAAGGAGGCTAGTGAAGCACTTTAGACTAATTTGTTTTATATATACATCTGTAAGGTCTCATTTCCATCTACATAATTATTCTTGTTATTAACTACATTAATAACAACACTCAAATTATTAATAGGGAAAACTAAAAATATAATTAAGCAAGAAGAGCAAGAAGAGTTTATACTTTAGGAAGATGCTAATTAGTTCACTTAAACTCTACTCCCTCAGCTACTCAAGATTTAAGATTTATTCTTATCTAACCACTAATTCCACCACACCTGCACCCTGCATTTGACAATTTAAATTCACGTTTTGTACTCTGTTGGCAGAATAGGAGGAATAAAAAGAAGTGATTAAAGACAAGAGGATAAAGTGTACATTAAATAAGTGATTAACTGATTCCTTTTTTCCTAACCACAAACTACACTGTTTTCTTTAATGAGAAAGACTGAATAGGCATTTAGAATATATTTTTAAATTGTGGGGTTTTACCTAAGCAAGAGATCAGAAAGAAAATTATATCCTTGCCATATCCGAAAATCATCCAAAAGAGTTTGGGAAACATCACTAGAATCTTTGAGGAAACAAGAAAGCCCAGCAAACATTTCAACAATTTCTAGGGGAGACAGGTCATCTGATTGCTGCATATTCTGAACACATGTAGATAAACATTCTTTTTCTGTAAGAAGAAATAAATATACATTATTTATGTCAAATGCTTAACATGTTCTTATTTCTAAACTGCTGTTTAACGAAATATTAAATTTTAATGTATCTATAAAATACTGTAAGATAATGTTATATTCTAAAAGGAAATGTAAAATTCAAATTCACTGGGAAAGTTGTGCCTCTAAGTAGTAAACAGAGGGTAATACAGGAAGTGCTGAGAAACAGTTGACATTTATTATAGTTTTTACATCATATTTGGATGTTTTACCATTGAACAAAACTGCCCACTATCAAATATTTTCGATCTTTTTAAATAATACAGTAAAAGGATAAAAAAAATATAAAAAACTGTCTTCTAAGTTTAAGAAGAGAAATCAAATAATTAAAAGTTCAAATTGGAGTGAATATAAACCAATTAGATACAGAAATACTTCAGGAAATAAAAATTAGCTTAAAACAGTTATACACCATGACTGACTGTGGATATTGGAGGTATTTGAAAAAGACTTTTCCTTCCTCATCTTTAATGAAATTTATTTGTCTAAAGAAACCATTTCATGTAACAAATGCTGAGAAATTTAACACAGTAATGAAGGCAAGAAACAGAATGGACACTTTCTCCCTAGCGCAGATAAAGAATGCACCTAATTTCATTTATGATGAATCACACAGATTATATGTCTATTTACGAGATACCTTCAGAAAGACTTTTAACTATACTGTCTCAAAAAACTTTTTTCAGTAAAAGAGAAGGGAAGAATAGGCTATGACACAGGACTTATATTATAATCGAACATTTACATGACAATGAAATTATGTTAATTTTGCCTCTATCCATCCATCATTTGGATGAAAATTTCTTACATCTGAAATTCCTCACAATAAAAAAATATTTTTTTTCAGACAAAAATAGACTTTAACTTAAAATATAGAATTTTGGAGAATTGAGAGATAAAAATAAATCTGTCATCATATGAAAAAGAGAAAAGTGGAAGAAATGTAGAGCACCTAAAATGAGCACATAGAAAGATATTCACCATGAATATACTTTACTACATTGACACTAAGACCGTGACGGGATATGGTCATAAGGACTTCTCCAGCACTCTTCCTCCAAGGCAGGTTATAGGGGGGGCACCAAGAGGTTATTGCACTGAATAAAAGCTGGAGATCATCTTTTTGAGCCAGCTCCTCCGCCGGAGAAACAAAACTGCAGAGTTTCACTAAGATCTAAAAAAGAAAAAAGAAAAAGAAAATAAATGTGTGTATAAATAAATGAATGGTTGGGGAAAGGGAAGAGCTGGAAAAGGACAAGATCTGACCATTAAAAACTCTGAAAGTTCCTGGTTAACACTCACGATACCATGAAAGCCATCACGATGAGCGCTCTAACATAGGCAGCATTTAAAGACATCTATAATTTAGAGATTATGGTAAGACAGCAAACCAGCTCTACTTTAATCAGCTTATTTAAAAAAATGTTCTGTTTATTATCTTCTCTTCACCACAGTATTTTTGCATACCTTACACTGAAGTGGCATAAATCAACAGTAACACTCAAAGTCAACAGTTTAATTTTCTAGTTCAGCTCTTTAATTCTTAGTTTGTCATCGGTGAAATGTAATTTCTTCTCTAAAACGGTAAGTTTTAGAGACATGAGAAAGTAAAACATGTCTTTAAAAATAGAAGTATTTTCAAATTGTTCCAATTTTTATAAAAGTAGAAGGGAATAGCAGAATAACGAAATCATCGAATTCAGAAGTTATCTTTTTATTACATCTAATAGCCAAAAATCTTCTAAAGCCTCACTTTTTAAGAAGGTTCAAAACTTCTTAAACTCTAGATGAGAACTTATGCCTTAACTCTGATTTCGTAAAATATATACCACACAAGTGCTCGTAGCTCACAGACTGCTACTTTGAGAATTCGGCAATCATTTCCACAATTGATGGATTTTTTTTCCTTCCAATTTCAATTCAGTGCCAGGAAAAGTTAACTTTTCTTCTCTGAGCTAAATTTTTCTTCTCTGAGCTAAATATTTTAAAAAATATATAATGCGAATACAGTAACTATAATTTACAAAATAATTTTATTGTCTTGAAAGAAAGTATGTCATGAAATTTGAATATTTCAAAATCTCTGGGGGAAACTGCTACATAGAAAAACATGAAATATCATGTTTCGTCTGAGAAAAGCTAGGTCTTGTTATTGCTATTTCCTTCAATGCAAAAATTTACTTAAATATAAGTTTTCTAATTTATAGATGCTAAATATCAGGAAGAAAAAAAAGATTAAGAATTCAGGCAAACAACAAAATATTTATAAAATCAGTATTACAGGCATTCCTCTTACAAAATAATGCCAGGAGAAAATGTTGGATACTGAATGTCCATTAATACCGTAATTAATATGTATATCTTTTCCCATATGTGTCAAATGCGACAAAAAAGATATATGCTCAGAAGAGTACAGTTTTGATTTTACTTTTTGATGGTTTTCATAATTCCCTTAATGTGATTACAGAAATGGATGTCATTTCTATGATCTGTAACATAAAAACAAACCCAAAAATAAAGTACTGCTTTCCAAATCAAACCTTTGTTCTCAAAAATAAACTGGATTTAATTCCTTAAATTTGTTGACTCTTAACTGGTTCTTAAACTTTAAAGGGAAAAAAAATTCTTATAAATAATCTAGTAAAATCCTTCATTATACAGACTACAAAACAAGCATCTGTGTTTCATTCCTCTTCTGCCCATACACTACCACGTCTATTTGCAGGGATTCTGTAACAAAGTCCAGCCAACAACTGTGGCATAGCAATAACTGGCCACATCAATGCAAATGAAAACAAAAAAACCAAAAACCAAATGCCTATGTGAAGCAGTACTGACTGGAAAGCTCCCAGGAAACCATCTGTCACATAACATAAACTAGGGATTTCATCTATCAAAAACACTGTGTTCTGAAAACATGTAGTAAGTTTGTCTCCAATGATTTTCTAGACAAAATGTTGAAAACAGTGTCCAGCCTGTGATGAGACACTTAAAAAGGGAAGTGATGTGAGGCGCTAAGAGCCGGGGCCAGGAGGCTGGAGCCGGGTTCCCATCCTGGCCGTGCTCCTGCTGTGGGTCACGCCATGGCTATCAGTTCCCGTACCTGGGGAGTTTCCTTTAAGTTCTCTTTTGGTCCCCTTTGGCCTTCACACTCAATGATTCCAATATGCTACAATGAATCTCACATTTAATTGAAAGTCAGCACCCACTGCTTTCAGACATAAATTTTTTTTTGAGTTTTAGAAAAAAAATCTTTGCTATATTGCAATATTTATTTATATATAAAATATAATTTATATGTATTTTATATGTAAATTCAATTTCCATTTATTACATAAAGCATTAATTACTTTTTTAGGAGGGCTTTATTGAAATAGGGCTACTAGTCTAATCTGCAAAGACTCATCCACTACATTTATAAACACTGTCTTAGGAGCAGCTTTAATTCCTTTGAGATTTACTCCTCCATTTTATTCCCACTGCTTTTCTAATCCAATCTAATCTGAGAGTCGGATAAACCTCAATTCTAATCCTATTTCTGCCATTTGCTCACATTACCATTTTGGGGGAAAACAAAAGTTCTAACGTCTTGAGTTTTCTTGCAAATTATATGAGAAAATGGATTGAAGTTAACCACTAGCGCAAACGTATCTAATAAATCAAGTGTTCAATAAATATTTGGTCAATTAATATTTTATTGATAATCCTCTTCTCCTTTCTAAAATTGCCTCAGCCTTCTTCTCTGCTGTCCTTTCACTGCTAGCACCTCTACAAAGCCAAGTCATTGCTACAGTAAACACCCCAGAAACACAAGGTGGGATCCTCATCTGTACCTGGCTCCACCTTAACTACTGCTGATCGGTGTGTCCCTGCCATCTCTGTTCTCTCTTCCTGTCCTGCCTGAGGGTGGTGGTGGCGGTGGTGACAACAGCAGTAATCACAGGTACTTTTATTTCCTATCTGCTGTGTCCTAAGCAGAGAACTGTAACTTTGTATTATTTCATTTAATCCTCACAAAAAACCTTTAGGGAGGTATTATTATCTTCATTTTAGAGATGAGAAATCTACATGTTAGGTCACATAATTTTAGGGAACTGGATTCAAGGTGTAGGGTTTTTTTTTTTTAAATTGAGGTGAAAAAACACATAACAAGCAATTTATCATCTTAATCATTTTTAAGTATAGAGCACAGTAGTGTTAACCACATGCATATTGTTATGCAACACATCTCTGGAAAATTTTCATCTTGCAAAACTGAAACTTTATACCAAATGAAAACAACTCTGTTCTCCCTCCAGCCTGTGATAACCACTACTCTATTTTCTAAGAGTCTGACTATGTTAAATATATATAAGTGGAATCATGCAGTACTTGTCCTTTTATGTCAAACTTGTGTTGTTAAATACTATATTAGTCCCATGGGCAGACTGTACTCTGTTTGTAGTTTGCTTGTTTTGAAAATTCCCTCCCCAAAAATGGTATCAAAAGGACAATATTTCCAGGCTAGCTAACAAAGGTCTATTTAAACCTTTGTTAACCACTAATGCTATTAAAGGAATAGTGGTAACAATGGGAGAGAAGGGTTTTACGGGAAAGGAACAGGGGAGGTAGCAGCAGCCCCTAAAATAAACTATCTTTTATAAGTTAAATATTTACAGGCTAGGGACTTCCTGCGTAGAGACAGCAATAAAAGAAAATTTATTACCGGAAACTTAGTGATTATCAATAAAAGTTTTCCTTGTTTAGTTCATTTCAGAAATGTTATTGCTATATCAAAGGTAATCTTAATAGATGAACCTATCAGAGAAACAAACTTGTTAAATTTGTCATTCAAATATTCCTCAAAAGAAGTGTGCAGGTTCATGAAATGTGACATTACGCGAGATAAAGGAAATTAATAATAAACAACATGAAATACTATAGAAAATGGAATAGACAGAACATCTATTTAAAAAATGCACCCATTTCACTTTAAAGAGTAGTATAGATGGCCAGGCAAATGGCACCTTCCATACCTGTACAAAAACCTTCTGGAGTAGTCCACGACGCTCTGCTAGAGGTAGCTCATTCTGTGCACCTCCAACTGCCTCAGGCACATGTGGAAGGTCAAAAAACAGATATAAACATTTAACCAGGGTGGAAGGCACTGACATCGTTGTCATGCAGTCCACAGTTTTCTGGAAAACAAACCAATAAATAAATGAATAAGCAGACAGACAGACAGGCAAATATAACTGTAATTGGTACAACTAAGTAAGCTCACAAGTTTTAAGTGAGAAGTTAAATCATTATTAACTCCCAAATTTTAACCCAAAAAATTATATATCAAGATAACTTTTTAAATGCCTGAAAAATGTTTTAAAATGACTCCATGCTGACAAAGACTTTTTTCCCATTTGGACAAATTTGTTTTAAACAAATAGAGATGTTTGTTATTTATTAAGTTTACTATTTATTTATTAAGAGAAAGCATGTTTCAAAAAACATAAGCTTTAAGATTTAGGGGGAAAAAATTTAACCATGAACTTGGACAAACTAATTTTGCTGCACCTCACTTTTCTCTCCTATGAAATGGATATAATGGCACATACTTCCTAGGGTTAATATGAGGATTATATAAGATAAAAATGCAAAGACATATTAAGAACGAATTTATGTATTATCAGTTGCTTATCACTTTAATTTTACTGTTCCTGTAGATTAATGGGGCTGGAAGGACATGAGGGATATAACCATCACTGATACAAAGAAAAATCTCTGTTATTTTCAAAAACTTCTAGAGAAAGAAATTCCAGACCTTCTTATGGTGAACATTTAACAGTATTGTTAAAAAGTATGCTATCAATAATTATCAAAATTTTTTCCATGGTGCAGTTTGTAATAAAAAGTTTTGCCATGCTGGAGATCAACAGGTTGATCTCTAACCGTCTGTTCGTTAGTTTATTGACTTCATCAAACATTTATTGAATGTCAGGCAGTATGCTGGGCGCTGGGCATGCATCCCTGTCCCTCAGAAAACCGTGGTCTACTAGCAGAAGCAGGGTGAGTCAATAACTGTGATTTAATCTTTTAAATGTAACAGTAGTTGTACATATAGGCTAATATAAAAGGAATGATAAATCCTGCCAGGAGTGGAATGGAAAAGTATAGGAATTAAAATAAGAGGGAAAAGATCACTTGGATGATACATAGGAGGTTAGACAATATGTTACAATATGATTCAGAACTTGAATCCAAAATTGCCTACTCCTGAAAAGCCACAATCGTAATGGCTAATCTTTAATGAGTGTTTACTATGTAACAGGCATAAGGCTAAGCACTTTAATTTACATTATCTCATCTATTTCTCAAATCATCCCTCATGAGGTAGACTCTATTACTGCATCATCCTTACTTTACAAATGAAGCAACCAAGGCTCATCACTTACATACCCTGCCTTAGGTTAGAGAGCTGGTTACGTGGTCCACGGTACGTATGTTCAATGACCTATGCATTACATCTCCCATTCTAATTTGACTTTTATTTTGTTGGCACTGGAGACTCAATGAAGTGTTACAAACAAAGGAGTAACAGAAACAGAAACAGATTTCAGAGAATTAGCTGGTGATAGTGTAGATCATAAATTAGGTATAAAGAGCAGGAAGGCCAGGGTAAATTAGGAAAGTAATGCAGAAAACCATATGACAGATGGGGCCAGAATTACTGCAGCAACATGATAATGGAGAGGACAGAGAGCCTGAACAACAGTCTCCTGCAAGATCTGACCCCTTTCTACATATCCGATATCATTTCCTGCTACTGATATTAAAAACTCTCTGCTCTTTCACTGTTTATTATTCCTAGATGGCCAATGTCTTCATACATCAAACGTTCAGTTTAAACATCTGCTCATGACTGAAACTTTCTACAATTCCCCATCTTTCTTCCTATTCTGACCCTCAAAATTTATAACTCATATTTCTATTTTCATAGCACTACATATAACCCATTATTGCATTTTAAGGTATTATCTTCATCTACTTCATCTCTGTCATCTCTACAAGTTGATTCAGAAACCATGTTTTAGTCATCTTTGTATTTCACTGCTGCAAACAGAAAATGGCATACAAACAAAAACATCACCTCAAAACACACCAAATTTTATTTTAAAACATCTTTTTTCCCAGTTAAGATTATTGGTAGCTTTCCCTTCCTATTAAGCAAAGTGGTATGACTTTTCATTTTTATCTTAAAACGGACAGATGAAAAGTACAAGTTGGTAGTTAAACTGGTAATTGGCAACACTTGTAGTTTTTTAAAAGTGATTAAGTTTCTCCTGATTCTCTATTTTTAAGGTGATGTAACCATGTGTGCACAATTTAAGTTAATCTACATTTACTGACTTTCTACTATGTGTTAGGCATATTAGACACAGTTTCTGCTCACAACCAAGAAAGAGAAATACAGCACCTACAGAAAACAAATAAAACTTAGAAATATTACAATTAAAAATTATTAGTTTATGTGCTATTCTAAACCTAATCAAATTTTGGTATAGTAATATAGCAGCATTTATAACTACCATCAACCACAAATAAAACTGGTATTTTGATGGTCATAGATACATGGAAATCATGGTCCACTTTAGGACTACATGAAAGTTACTCAGGTGAACCTCTCTTTGCCCAGCACTAACGGTTTCTTGGGATGCAGGATTCCTATGCAAAAATCCAGAAAATACCATGTAAATCAGGACAAGTTGGTCTGATTCCTTTTCTGATTTAAAAAAAAACAAACAAAAATAGCGAGCAAAAAAGGAAACAATCGTTCCAAGGGGAAAAAAAAGTCTACATGCTACTTACTTGGAGCTTGTGACTAGTCTTAGGATATGGTTACTAAGAGAGATGCACTGTTTCTGCTGTGGTTGGTGCCACAGTCACCCTTCTAAATTTCATTATTAAATAATGTGAGGGATTTAAAAGCCCATTTTAATTTAGACAACAGTCAATCTCAAGGTTGGTATTGCCTTTGACTGGTAACCATACTCTGGACTTTAGAAAGCTAAAAAATTTCCTTCATCCCCAAAACATGACAGGCCAAAACTCAGGTATTCGAACAGCTCATAAATGAGTACTAGCTATATGTACCATGACAGATGCTTAAAGCTGATTTAGAAGGGGGAAAAGAACAATCTCCAGGATAAATCAAGTGGGAAGAAAAACATTATACTGAAAATAACAATACTTTCTTATTTTCTGTAAAAATTAGAAAAATTTCAAAGTGTTTTCCAGGTAATTTATTTCTCATTTGCTAAGTGCCCTTAGATGAACCTTAGATGAGTCTTCTAAACCAGAGTTTCCCTAACCCGGGGGTTACAGAAGTGGTGGCCTGGGCCTAATGAAGACAAAGTTCCTGGGCTACTTGTCTCCAGTCACAGGTGAACTATTTCTTTGCCCTGTGTGCTGTACAAATGGTATCATGTTCTCTGTCTGTTATGACATGACAAAGATAAAAAACACTGTTCTAAGTTAGGCATTTCCTCATGTGTAAAATGCATAAAACATCAACCTCTTAGGGATGCTATGAAAAGCATGAAATAATGTGTAAGAAAAATTAGAAGAATACAATGATTATCATAAAACCTTAATTGGCTATAATGAATTTTGTTACAAAATCCATAAAAAAAATGGTTGAGTAATCAAACTTGTAAATAAAGAACTCACCTGACCAGAGGATGCTAACAAATTAATTGTTGTCAGAAGCATCCAGCCTCTACTGGCTTCTTCACTCTGATTGACTTCCAGGAATTGGACTATGGCCCGACTTGCAGCCTCTATAATACCAAAGAAAAGCTATTAGAGATGTGTGTGTCGGGGAAGAGGGGAAACGGGGAGGGGGAAATCACATAAAAAGGTTCTTCCTTAAAATTTGCAAAGAAATGATCATTTACTAAGTACGTATTACATGCTCTACATAAAACATGTTAAAAAGAGCAACGTTTTAATGGTATACATGGGCCCTTATAGCATATCATCATATCAACATAAAAATGTAAAAGTTACCTTATATATTTTAGGAAAAAGTATGTCACAAACTAGTCAAAAAGAGTCATGGAATAAAATCTGAGGCAAGCCTGCCTGGAAAACCAGTACAGGTACCCCCTGCTTTTGACAGTCACATTAGGTCACTTCGATTTTACAAACGACCTGCATCAGTACCTGTTTTCACTAACCAAAATAAACCAGAAAAGGATTTTCGCTTTTACTACAAAAGGAGGAAAGTGAAAATAGTGCTCGGTGTTGATTTTGCAGTGAGCTGTTACAGAGGGAGCACATCCCCAACAGTGGAAGTGACAAAACCGAGCTCCTTCCCCCAGGAACTACAAACAGCAGCTCAGCATCAAGCTGCCATCGTTTCGAACTGTGTCTATGAGCATCTGTGCTTTCCCTCAATTTATTTTGTGCATCTGTTAGCAAGACGTAACTTAAGGTATTGGAAGACAGAGATCTTGTAAGAGTGTTAATGGTTAGTGTAAAATTGGACATAATTAAGCGTTTCATTCATGGTGAACAAAATAAAGGCATTTTGCATGCGTTGAACCTGCCTGGGTCCAATATTCATACTGTTTACATGCAGAGAGAAAGAATCTTGAAAGCAGCAGCAGTTACTAGTGGTTCTGCTAGTAGCAAGGTAGTTCATTTAGGCGGCATCCAGTAACAAATAAAATGAAAATTCTGTTGCTTGAGTGGACTAATGGGTATATAAAACATGGTGAGTTTTTATCACAACCTTCCTGCTTTCACTGTATGATAGTGTTATTTTTGGTTTTATGTCTTATTCAGTATAATTCAGTAGGCTATGTTAAGGGTCTGGGAATACTAAAATTTTTTTCCATATAAATTAATAGTAATTGCTCTTCACTTACATTTTAGCTAACAAAAGGTTTCACAGACAACCTCTATACTTTTGGATAACAGGGCGAACCTGTGATTATTTGTCTAGGAAGCGGGAGGGAGGAAAAGGAACAGAGTTTAGGAGAACAGTATTAAAACAAAAGTGTAGTTAGAGGGATCGGCCTAATATGTACAGATGAAGAGAAAGAACTGTAATAACTCTGGGTTAACTTTCTAAAAAGAGCATTATGTTGAGAATTAGGAGTTTATATCAAACATTAACAATAAGAAAAAAAAACGACATCTATTTATGAAGGAAGGTAAGCTAAGGGCTGTAGTTGGGCAAAAGGGAGCAAATGTAGTTTCTTGAGTAAAGTGGATGATGAAAGGTTTATTCTTAGACTATTGATTTAGTAGTAACATACATGACAAACTGAAAGGGTAAAGAGACTGGCGGTTGGGGAACAAATTAGGAGGCTGCCTTGGTGATACAGATAAGGGATGACTCGAGCAGTGACAGTAGGAACAAAAGACCTTGAAAGAATCATTCGTAGCACTCTAACACTCACTGCAAGAATCCTTCGAAGTGAAATTAGTTGGTTATGTTTTTAAAGATAAGGGAAAACGGATAAATCCCTAACCAACCACTTGATTTCATCAGCACAGAGTTTGTCTATTTTTATACTGATAAAACATGATGAATTTAAGTTGTCGAAAAATAAGTTCTATCTGTTTAAACTAACTGGTAAGTCATTAATGTATACTTAACACACTTTGTAAAGACAGACAATGTAAAATAAATAGAATTTTGATTGCCTTAGAGGTTTTTGTTTTCATTTAAGGCAATCAAGATAAAAGTATTTTATGAAATAATTGAATAAATACAAGACTTACAAGACTTACATATGGTACTGTGCTGGGCACATTTTTACTTTATACTCTTCCATTAGAAGGAACATTTTAATAGGAAAATGTTTTATTTATTTTTAACATTTTATTTTTAATTTTCCCCCTCCCCCTCCCTTCTGGTAACCACTAGTCCATTGTCCATGTCCATGAGTCTCTGTTTGTCCTGTTTATTTGTTGCTTTTAGGTTTATATCCCACATATGTGATACCATGTGATTTTTGACCTTTTCTGTTTGGTTTATTTCACTTAGTATGATTTTTTCAAGGTCATCCATGTTGTTGCAACTGATGGTATTTCATTTCTTCTTATGGCTGGGTAATATTCCATTGGGAAAATGTTTTAAATCGCTTATTTTTACTGAATCTTCACAGTATAACAAACACTGTTTTTAAGTACTTGCGGATTTATTACATTTAATCTTTACAATAACCCTATGAGTTATTTTCTATTATTATATCCCTTATAATAATATAAATTGAGAAACAGAGACTTTGTCTAGAGTCACATAGCTAGTCAGTGACAGAACTTATATTCAAGTCAAGACTGTCTAGCCTGTAAGAGACAAAAGATAGTGATAAAAAAAATTACTGGAAAAGAGGAAAGCCAACAGAAGCCTGGCTTATTTCTAACATTTAATATCTCACGAGTATTGAAATTACATTTATATATTCACTGATTTATAGTCTCTCACCCCTCTCTAGAAAATAAACACCATGGGAGCAGACGCTGTGTCTGTCTTGGTCACTATGACCCTCAGTATGAAGCATGTCACTGGCATTAAGTGAACACTTAATAAATATCTGTTAAGTGAGTGAATACACTAGACTAGGGAGATTAAGAAAGGACTCACTGAGTTCAACTTCTTATGAACATTGAGAGGTTTGGATTTATAATGAGTAATAAGAGATTCCTGAAAGTTTTGAAAAGGGGAGTGATACAAAGAAAGTAATGATTAAGGCTGATGAAACTGTGAAAGTGTCATTAGTGAGGGGAGAAAGCAAATCAAAGAACAGTGAGAAATCTACTTAAGCAGCTATGGTTTGCAACATTGGTAAAAAGTGATCTGCAATTTTTTCTAACAGGCGTACAACAGACCCAGCCATCTGCTACGTTACATGGGCCCTCTTTCCTTGATAGGAATAAAATGCTCATGTAAGGAAGACAATTTCTTCCCAGTTAGCTTAAATTCTCAAGGGCTGACATGCTATGCTTTCATTTCCCAGGCTTCTTCATAATTAGGCAACTTTGGGTTTTAATTGCATATTTCCATAAAAAATGTGTTAGTAAATGAACTGGTCAGTACCACCTATGCTATAGGGGGAAAAAGATTTTGAAGAACTAAACCCACTTTAAGAGATAAAGTTATCTTCCTGGTACAGAAGCTAGGAACCTATAGATATGACACATTTTGAGTGAATTTCAATTCCATCCATATTACTTAACACCATTAATGTTAAAAGAAAATTGGACAAATATTTATTTTCATTGCTATTCAATTAGTTGTTAATTATGAAGAATGAATGCTAATGCTTATTTTGAGAAGCAAAACACCAAAAATGTCCCCTTGGCTTGAAACAGTTCTATCTATTTGATCAAAGGCATTTATAGGAGTGTGTCATTTCTTCTGTTTTGGTTAACAATGAACATTAAGGTATTCTTCAAGATAAGAAAAGACAAGTAATAGATTTTAAAAATCCCCAATGCTCAGTTTGTTATTAAAATCACAATAATTCAATGGATTGCTGAGCTGATTAAATATGATAATACACATAAAAATAAAGTGTGGAAAAGATCAAGGCTGTATAATTATTAACAGTATTTTTTTTACAACTCTACCAACTTAAGTATTCTTTTTGTTAAGAACATAGAGAAGACCTAAGTTACATCAGCATAAAAATAAAATTCTATGATTTTGCTTTGAATTATATGTTTATACAGACAAAGAGGTCTGAATAACTGGTTGGGGTTGAATGATATGGGGGAGACCTTAAACTCTCAGTGACAAAATAAACCACCTCTACATAACAAATGTACTTAGAAGATTTTATTTTCACCTACTATTTCAGTATGTTGCCATTCAAACATCTTAATAGGATCTCCCATTTTTTATTTTAAATAAGCCAAGAAGGTCCTTGTAAAAGTGCATAATATTTAGTGGTATCTTAGAAATATTATGTATGTCAGATAATAATTTTAAGTTACATAAAACAGTTTCTTAAAACTTTGAAAAAAAAGAAAACTCTTAGTCAAAAAAAATTGCATTATGACCTTTTAATTTCATTTATATTTAATAAATATAAATTTAACCCATTTCCCATTTGCCCCAAGAATACTCGCCAGTGGCATTGCGGCTGCAGCATTTACCCGAAGACAACTTGTGGATTACTGTCCTAAACTTACCCCCAAAGTTTGCCATGAAATATCTTGCTTTTATTATTATTTTCGCATCACTCTGATATACTGATAGTCTTTGGAAATAAGTGACATCGTTCTATTTATAGCATTCTGTTTTTAGTAGTGGTATTTCCCATTTGCAAATATAGTAATTCTTGATTGCTGAAAATGTCAAATCCTAGAAAATGTAGCATTTCTATGTGTGATGTTAACATTGCTCTTGAACAGTTGTTAGCAGAGATTCATTTGATGAATCTGATTTATGTATACATTTCTGTTACATTAGGATTAGAGACAAGTTCTATTTAGAAATAACTCCAAGAACAGTTTTTATATTTTATCTTCACATTGAAAACCAGTCAGATTTGCTTCAGCCTTAAAAAGTGTGTCTATGTAAAATTAATTGCTGGTAGCGAGCTGCACTTTTTTTCTAAATGGGAAATGGATTAAATGATAACTTAAGGTTATAAGAGTTAATATTATTACATATTGAGAGTTGCCAATCATTTGATTCACACTGCATTTCAATACATATAGTTAGACTAAAAAAATACAGAAATGGAGTTAATAGAGCTCATTATTAAATAAAATAAGACTAGAATATAGACAATTTTAAAATAAATTTAAGTTCCTGGTCTACACCGAGAGAATGTATGTGAATTCAATTAGCATTCAGAATAATCGGAACATAAAAATGTTAATAATAAGTACAATACATCAATTTCTCCTTTGCAAAGTCCACTTAAAGCATAGTCATTTTCAAACTTATGCTTTAAGATGACAATGTGAGGTATGTCAATAGTATTATACTAACTTCATTAAGGAAGAAATCAAGCCCTAAACAACCCTTCCCATCCCCCTCCACACACAAAAAATGTTCCGTAAATTAGTCAGAAAAACAGCATTAGAATTCATAACTTCCATGCTTCTTTTCATCTGATGACACATAACCACATCTTGGGAATAAAATTACCTGAAGGTGTTGTGGCTTTGAAATCCTTGGAGCACAGCGGGGAACACTGTTTTTCTGTTTAAAAAAAAAGGCTGGGTTGTCTAATTGGGGATTCACTACATTATACTAATCCCATCACAAGATGCTGTACGAGATACCAATCGTGGTCATCACCACCTGGCTTCTCCATCACCAGGCCACTACCCATTTGCGGACTGTAACACTGGGTTTAACAGTGGCACCTCGCATGCATCAAAGTCATTAATAATAAACTAAAGATATTATTTTTCACGGGGAATTTTATGCTTCAATGATGTAAATTCATCGCATTCCCTTAGAATTAAGCAGATTGCATGGTTGAAATTAAATAACTACTTGAGATGGGAAAAAATCTTAAGCTATACCCTGTAAACATGGTCACAAAATTATATATTTTCTCAAATTAAGCTGAGTAACTACATATTTTTAACAAAAGCCACACACAGTCAACAACCAAGAGAATCAGAACTGTGAAGTTGCCTCCTGTATTACATATTAGTCCATGTACCCACTTTGCATATTGATACCATTTTTACTGATAGATTTAAACAACAGAACTGCAGATAAGCATGGTTCCTACTGAGATATCTACCATCCGTGTTAGAAGTGATCTGGTAAAAAGACTTGATACGTGAGTAGTGATTGGGTAAACAAACAAAATAACAAGTATTCCACACCAAATTCAGAGGAGCTCTGCAAAGAAAATCTTGCCTGAATGCAAAACAAATATAACCATCTTTCGAAAGAAAAGAGGACTCATTTAACTTGATTTTGTAGGGGAAAAAAATCGTATGTGTGTAAATGATAACAATTACTGTTAATGATAACTTCCTGTAAAATAAAGGTTACATGAGATATCAAAAGTAGCCAAGTTCATAGAAGCAGAAAGTAGAATGGTGGTTGCCAAGGGCTGAGAGGAAGAGGAAATGGGAAGCTGCTGGTCAGTGAGTAGGACATTTCAGTTATGTAAGATGAAAAAGTTCTAGAGACCTGCTTGCTGTACAATACTGTACTAATAATAGTGAGCTGTACTTAAAATTTTGTTAAGAGGGTAGAGATCATGTTATGTGTTTTTTAAACCACAATAAATCAATCAATTAGAAAATCAAAATGAGATATATGAGTAAGATCATTCAGAATTTACCCAGATCTTGAAAATCTAGAATTTTTTTTACCACAAAAGATTTTTAAAAATCTCCATAAAAGTATTTTTGATAATGACAACGATCAAAGGAGACTTCCATGTTCAAGACTAAAAATAAGAGAACAAGGATTCCATAGCTGGGCCTTGTTAAGGCTGACTGAAGAGATACTACAAAATAATGCTTTTTTCTCTTAAACATTAGTAAGGCTGGCTTTTCTAACACTGCTTCAATTGCCAAAACATTAATATAAAAGGGGGATGGGGTGGGGGTGAGGAATCTTATGTGTAAGTCAGTAGAAATTTACTGAGCATCTAATTTGTGATAAGCATTTTTGTAGGTGAACAGGGGTGAATATAACAGATAACAAAATTAAACAAGTAAATAACAGATACTTTTCAGATGATGACAAAGCTCTAAAGGAAGTATTCAAGGTGAATGAATAAAGTATATGAACTGGTGTGAGGATAGAGATGATCTATTTGACTTAGGGTGTTAGGAAAGATTTCTCTTGTGGAGGTAAATCTTCCCCAAATTGAATTAAATCTCACTGGATTCTGAAGTTAACAAATTTAAAAAGTTAAAAATTAAAAATGACATGGAATTACATAATATAAAAAAGTATACCTTAAAAATACCTGGGAAAATAAGATGTCATCAATGGATAAAGACGTATGAAGGGCACAGGGGCTCTATGTACTATGTTTGTAATTTCCTGTGAGCCTATAATTATTTCAAAATAAAGTTTTAAAAAATTTGTATATTACTGTAGTTGACAATGAGACTTCATTAAGATACTTTTCATTATTTCTAAAAATGGATATAAAATTACAAAGGAATTCAGGAAAATAACTCTCTAACATAGAAAAAGGTTTTTCTACAAACATGTTGATTAGGTATTTACAAAGATAACAACAGAGAAGTGGGTATAAATAAAATTTGGAGAATTTTTCTTTCTAATCTAGAAATATCATTCAAGAAAGAAAATGCAATGACAGAAGTCAACCTGCATAAGAGAAATTTTCTTATTTAAAACAGCTAAAAAAGTATAAAACATACAAATCTTATATTTAAGGCCAGCTTCTTACTTGTACAGGAGTAACTGAAATCAGGAGATAAAAAAGGATGCGATACAATTTTAGGTGGAGAAGGGGAGAAGATGGGCAGGAAAGTTACCTTAAACTATCTTGCCACCTTTCACTGAACTTGCTTCAAGGACGGCAAATAGAATCAAAACCATCTTATTTTAAAATCCACACATGAATTCATATAATATACTGCTTCTGAATAAGGGATTATCTCTTCAATCTAAAAATACTTAATGGCTGTTGCTCCGAACTCCATAATGAACTCCAGTTCAAGACGGAAGGCTAAAGATATGTATTCATCTCTGCTCTCTCCCCAAGCCTCATGGCTACGGACTGAATTGTGTCTCCCCAGAAATCGTATGTTGAAGCCATAACTCCTGATGTAATGGTTATTTGGAGATGGAGCTTTTTGGAGGTAATGAGATTCTGATGAAGTCATGAGGGTGAGGCCCTCATGATGGGATTAGTGCCCTTAAATGAGCAGGCACAGAGTTCTCTTTCTCTCCTCCAGATGAGGCTGCACCAAAAGGCCATATCTGAGAGCCAGCAAGAGAGATATCCTCAGAAAATGATCATGCTAGCACTGTGACTTGGACTTTCAGCATCCAGAACTGTGAAGAAAATTTTCTGTTGTGTAAGCCACTGGTCTATGGTATTTTGTTATAGCAGCTTGAGCATACTAACATACCCACTAAAATAGTTATAAAAGGATTTTTTAAAAAGCTTAAACCCTTAAGGACAAAGAGAACATTTCAGAATAGGGAAGATAAAAGCAACAATATTTTAGATACTAAATAGCACAGAAGTTAGTGGTAACTGATTCAGTAAATTCTAGAATCTTAAAGCAAGTCCGAGAAAAGCAACTAAATGACAACAGTACCTCCAAGAGCCTCAGGAGCTGGTGGCAACTAGGTACCTTTAGAAGCAGAGGTAACATGGGACTGGACACAGAAGGAATGGTGAAAGTGCATTTAAGAGTAACCAGACCCCCATATCCCCAGTACAATGTGGGTACTAGTCTGGAAGTGTATTCACTGCAGAGCAAGAGGCAGCGTTCGCACTTGGGTGGAAGGGGGATGATGATACCACGTCAGGCGCAGCTGTGGGTACACGGAGATAAAGTAGAAGCGCTTGTACCGAATGCTGAGGGTCCTCAGCCTTTCCTCTACTGGGCTTTCAAAATGTTCAGAGTCAGACATATGTGGTCTATGTAAAGACTAGACATTCTTCTCTGGGGACTCTGTCTAGGTCCAGGGAAAGATGGTCAATAAAATGGCTGAAGCCCAGAGTGGCAAGCTCCACTCACGATTACAAAGCTACTCAGCAGCTTTCTATCCTATACAGGAACAGATGGCCAAGGATGAGGCATGTGAGGACATTCTCGAACATAAGACAGACACAAGAACAAATGAACGAAAAAGCAACAAAAAAATAAAGACCTTGTAGGGAGATAAAAATCTGTAAGAAAACAACAAACACAAAACAAAACCTCAGAGAGTTAAGAGAATCCATGAAAAAAAGATACCAATAAAAAAAATCAGAAATTAAAATTATAATGTTACAAATGGGAAAAAAAAAAGTCCGTAGAAGGGATGGTGGTAAAACTGAAGAGCTCTCTTAGCAAGTAGAGTCAAAAAACAAAGATATAAAATAAAAGAGGAAACTTAAAAAGATGGAAGGGATAGTGTTAGGGGTACATCTGACTGGAAAAAGAAAATAGAAGGGGGGATATTATCATATAAACAATTCATCAAACTTCCACAAAGTTAAAGATTATGAATTTCCAGACGAAAAAAAGGATCTAATGAGTACTTAGCATAATGTATAAATATAGGTCTGCTCCAAAAGGAATGTTATCATGAATTTTAGAGGAGAACCAAGAAGAGGATCCCAAAAGTTTCTATAGAAAATGAAAAAGCAAAAAACAGGCCACGGAAAAAGAATCAAGAACCTAGGAAGTTTCAAGTTTCTTAGCAGCAATATAGGAATCTAGACTATGAGGAAGAAATGATTTTTAAATTCTGCGACTAAACGATTTCTAACCTAGCATCTGAAATCCAAAGAAAGGAGGATATATGTAACGTAACGCGAGCTACAAGATTTTCCAAAATGACCCTGAGAACTCATTCTGGGTGCCTGGAAGAGGACCTAACTAAGACATCCCACCCCCAAACCCGACTGTATCCCCAGAGGTGCTGCACCCAAGCTCAGCTTCCCATAACATTGTAGTTTCCACTCTGGTAGAAGGGCCTGCAAGCGGCATCAAAGTCTCCTGGGGCTAAACAGCCAGCATTCTTAAACAACTCCTATGAACATCCAACAAGTTCTCAAACAGCCTAGATCATAAGCAGTTTGCTCCTTCACTGATATGACTGCATTCATGCTTATAATTTAGAATGGGTGAGGGGTGGGGAGAGGCTTCTTCTCTCTTGTTGATCCCTGGTTTTATGTTTCCCATGGTACATAATGTGACAGGATTTGTTCCAAGCCCAGGACCTGAAAAGTTGTTAGCCTAAAGGCATCACTGTCCTTAGTGAAGAGGAAGGAACCCATCTTATACAGCAATAGTCAAAGAAATTTCCACTCCTGGGATTTCTTTCAAACAACAACAACAACAACAAAAATCCAGACCAAAAATGGTAACTCCCTGTATCCTTTCTCAAGAAGCTGCTGGAAAAGACACTTTACCAGAAGGAAAATAACTGAGAAAAAAGATGACATGAGATTCAGAAAACAGAGGCTTCATCTCAAAAAAGTGGAAGGCGTCCCAGGATGACATAAGTGGGAATGTTGAAAAGACAGCTGGGCAGCTGGCTTAGGGAGCAGCTACTACAGATTAAAAAAGGCCAGAAGGTTCTGGAAGAGCTATTGCAAAGAGAGTGATAGAATATCTCATTTCTTCAATCACATGAAGAGATTCAGAAAAAGAGGGAGAGTAGGGGAATGAATATGTAATAAAAATGTAGGAAACTAGTAAAAAATAATAGGCAATATTAACTCTGATGGAGATGGGAGAAGCTTTCAAGAAAAGTAATCATATCATACCATATAGCTCATCTTAAAATAGTGTTTTCACAGTCACAATAATATAGCAGATACTGATCTAATTAAATTATGATAGAGTGCTGCCGTTCGGAACGGTTTATGAAGCGTGTATCTGTGGGGCAGTGGCAATGAGATTAAGAGAATATAAGTCTCATTTGCTTTCATGGGAAATCAGAAGACATTATATAAATATGAAAAATTAAGAGCATTTACCATAAACCAGAGACAGAGGTACATATCAAAAAAGTTAGAAAGTGTTCAAAAGTGATTGCCTCTCAGAGTGAGAAATGGGATGAACCAGGATGGTGGAAGGGAGATGCTGTTTTTAATAAACCTTTAAAATTTTTGACCCTTAAAACTATGTGCTTATATTAATTTTTTTAAAAAATACATTTTAAAAGATTACATAACAAGGTGTTACTGTTAATACTGGGGAAATTATAATAATTTGATGGGCTGAAAAGATAAGTGATTTTCTCAAAGAGAGAGACATTAGAAACAGAAGTTAAATCACCAATTTCTCAGTCTAATGCTTCAATAAGAAAGCTATCACTCAAACAACCATTAGAAATCAAAACAACAAAACAAAACTAAATTATGATAAAATCTCTTAAACATATTGCTAATTTATAAAGTGACTAATGGTAAGTAAAATCAAAAAGCTTATTTTAATTTTGAGTAAGAGGAAAGATGTTTTATAAAGTTTAAATTACCTAATTATGAATAACAGAATTTAGTTAGCATTCATAAAGGGCCTAGTGCATGCAAAGCACTGCAGTAAAAACCATAGGTTATATAAAGACCACTGAACGGTTTATGGTCTAACAGGAAAATAAAGAAACATATCCAAATACCACTCATGGAGTTGAGAAATGAAAAGTAGTTCAGAACAAAGTTTTTTTCTTTGAATAGAAAAGAATCATTCCATCAAAATGCTGTGACTTAACCAAGTTGGGGAGATTCAGACATGTTGAGATGGGGGAAGAGTCTCCTAACTAGGTGAAGACCATAAAAAAAGAATAGGAATAAGAGCACAGACACGTTTAGGATAACAAGCTGCTTGGTGTGGTTAAAATATAGAAAAGGAGATAAGAAAAAAGGGTAAGCTAAAAATACATATATATGGCCAGTCCCTGGGTTTGCCTTAAATGTTATGCTAAGAAATGTCATGGATTCTGTTCAGAAGGAAACGGTGTTGTTAAAAGCACTGGGGTGAGTGGTCATAGTCCAAGGAAAAGAAAGTAGCCTTTAGAGAACCCTCTCTGTGAGAAAAGAAGATGTTGAAACCAAGAGAAGAATGTGACTGTAAGAATGGGCATGGGACTGGTAATTGAAATCCACGTGCCTAGAATCAGGTCAATTTTCTATTCATTTTAATAGCACTGTTACCGAACTATCGATTTATATAAATCAGTTTCCAATGGTCTCTGTAAAAATACCTGTGGATTTGTTTGATGCTCTCCTTCTAATTTCTGTCACCATTAGTCGTGAGACTTGTGTTGTGAACTGCAGAAGATCAGAAAATTTTTCTGTCATTGTATTTGGCGGAGCATTTCCAAAAACCTGTGGATGAGAAAAAACAATTTTAATGAAGTACTGTCAATTTTTTCTTTTATTCTGTGCATTTCAACGTGTGGCATGACTTGAAAATCAAGTAAAAAAAGTATGCTTCCACAGTTACTTTGGATCCGAATAAT
Organism: Eonycteris spelaea; assembly: GCA_003508835.1. Lineage (NCBI taxonomy): Eukaryota > Metazoa > Chordata > Mammalia > Chiroptera > Pteropodidae > Eonycteris > Eonycteris spelaea. The sequence goes on from PUFA01000201.1 coordinate 2,666,329, forward strand.
ATGTTTAAAATACGACTCTTTCATAAATCACATTTAGCCACATTTCCTTTTACTTATTAATTTGTTTAATGATTAAATAAATGAAATCTAAGAGCTGAAGACTACTTATCTATAGAATGAGGCAATCTACTTTAGAAACTTCAGAAAATATTATGTTTCTCTGAAGAAATCTAAATTAAGGGTGTACAGAAATGTGGTAAGGTTCTTTGATGGGTACACGGATAACATCGGATGGTGAAAATCAGAGACTTATCTACAATCGCTAATTCCCAGGCTGCATATAGACTTCACTAACCTCGTCTTACGTCTCAGAATTTCAGCAATAATTTTCAGAACAAGATTGTTAGGAAAAAGACTAGAATAAAAAAAAATGTGTAAGCGGGTCATGAATCTTCCCCTATCTCAATATGTCTAAATTTCCCCAGCTTGGATTATGTCCACCTTTTTGATGGAATGTTTCTTGTTTCCTATGCAAAGAAAAGAAATTTTCTTCTGAACTACTTTTTGTTTCTCAGCTTCATAAGTGATATTTGGGTCATAAAATACATTTGTTCTTTACAAAAATCTAAGACAAATGAGCTTTAGAAAAAATAATTCTTAAAAGATAAACCAGTATGAGTACAGCAAAGAGAAAAGGAAAATGAAACCTGAATGGGCCATCATAGGAAAAAATATGGTATTATAATGACTGTATAATAACTGGATGTATACTGAAATACTGTTTTAAAAAGTGTTCTTTATAGCTAAAGAAAATTCTGTATCTTCTAAAAGTATTATGATAGCTTTCTATGTAATACTAATTGCACAGTGCTTTGTATTATTACTGTTCATATGCCATTACAAAGAGAGAAAACATATCTTACTCATCTTTGTATTCCCTACCAGCCTAGCACCCTGCATTTTATAGGGATGTTCCCTAAACATGGTTGTTCATTGACATGCTGCCTGCTCCCACAACCAAATTCTAGAGAACATGTAGGTAGCACTGAAGGACCCATAAACTATACCGTGAGAGTACAAACTAAAAGAAAGAAAACAAAACAAAACAAAAACAAGAACAAGCAAACAAAACACTAAGACTAGGGAAAAAACTTAAATAAAAATTCAGACCAAAAGACCTCTATCTTTGCCATGTTTTGGTCATGGATTTTGACTTAAATAAACAAAAGCGAAAACCTAGTCAATTATATGGTTCACAACGTCCTTAGCTAAGAAAACTATATATTTAAGAAAGTAGCTGTATTCTTTACACTATACAAGTTTTCTTTCAAGGATCCTAATAAAAAAGATATAACCTATAATGTAAATCCTTGTAATAGAAATGTTTCTTACATTCTTAAAATAGATACTTTGTCCCTCAAATTGAGCTTGAAGTACCAAAAGAACAATAAATCAATTCCACAGGGAACTTTTGTCCAGGTATGTAAGTTTGTTCACTAACTGGGTAATTTTAAATGATTTCAAAGAACAAATAAACTGTACTTTTTAAGAACTCCCCAATAAATCATTTTTCTGCTAAGATTTTGATGAATGTTGTATGCTTACAATTAATCTGTTGCCTGTTGAATAGACCCACATTCTTTACCAAATCAGACAGATTAGAAACTGAGAAGCTTAACAATGACACATGCTTGACTAGCCATTCTACCTCCACTCAGAAATGAGTAAGTCACTGTTTAATCAAGGTGTGTATAAAATAATTGTATATTTTGCTCAGGAAATTATTAGGCCTTTGTTAAACTGATATAGATTTAAAATAAGTTAATAGTCCTATTACTCAGAATATATTGATGTATATTTTGCTCCTAAAAATTATTAAGACCTATTTTATTCCTAGAGTTATCAATACAGCTTCAAAACATAAATAGATCATTTCTTAGAAGGTATAAAGATATAGTTATTCAAGCAGTCTTTATGCTGGGTGAATAATACATTAAAAAATGCAACTAACTTTGTACACAAATCCTGACATTTACTACTTTATGTCCTATTTGCTAATCTGAAATGACATAAACAATTTCAGTCTAATGATACAACATTACTGACTGATTCATTCACTCATAAATATTTATTGACCTCCTACATATATCAGGCAATATTTGGAGTCATGAATACAAAGGTAAATAAGACTTGCAAATACAAAGGTAAATAAAACTAAATGATTCCTATGCTCATGGAGTTCACATTTTAGTACAGGAAACAAACATTAAACAAATTAATTTAAAAATGAAAATTTTGTTAGATAGTGATGGTTCTAAAGGAACTAAACAGGGTAACTGAAAGGGGATGCCTGGAGTGGGGAGAAGGTTATCAGAAAAAGTCTCTCTGAGATGACACTGATATGAAAGATGATACTGAATAATGACAAGAAGTCATAATTCAAAAGCTAAGAGGGTCCTAGGCAGTGAAAAGAGCTGTTAAAGACCTCAACGTGGACATAAAATTAGAGTCGTTGAAGAATCAGAAGGCTGGTGAATGAGGGGAAATGTACAAGATAAGGTTTGAGAGGTACAGGTACTAAAACACAAATCTGACATTTTAGATAATACTAAATATGTAAGGTAGCAAAGGAAAGAGTCTTTTTTGTGATTGACTTCAATAATTAAATCTAAAATATATGTATGTATTCACCACCTTCAACAAACAGTGGTATTTCCTATAAATATGCAATGCTTCAGTCATTTACTCAAATGTGTGTGCCCCAGAAAATGGAGCGTGGAGTTGGGAGTCAGGAGGTTTAGATGCTCCTCATCCTCAGGGACTGGTGGTAAAGTTGTTTTTGGTTCTTAGTTTCTTCACCTGTCAAGGGAGAGGGCTGAGCAAGAGACTGGTAGGTCATATCAACTCAGAAAGAAAGACTCTATATTAGATATGTGACATTCATAACTCAGATAAAAATAAAAACATGACTGAGGAACAAATGTGTCTTCTATCAAATTCAATAAAAATAATTACCAAATAATGATCGTTTACAATACACCTAGTACTATTCAAATACTTGACATGTAATGTTATTTAAAGCTCATAAAATCCTATACAGTATCCGCATTTTACAGATTAAAAAATTAAGAGTGAGAGAAGTTGAACAACTTAAGCCAGGGAGGTGGAGACAATTTAAAACGAGGTCTGTCTGATTCTGAGACATGCTCTTAATCATTCAGAACTATATGGTTTCAATTAAACTTCACATGAACCGTACATATCACTGTAACTTCACAGTGTTCACCTGAAGAGAATAGCACAGTTTGTTTTCAGAAGGGTCATTTTTAATGTGCATCTAAATAAATATCAGAAAATTTCCTGGTATATCCTCAACTAAATATTTTTGGCATACTTAGGGAGAACAAATTAATGGTGTTATCTAATGGCAAACATAAAGTAGGGCTCAATATATATTTGCTGCTGAATGAAGTTATTCAATTGAAAAAAATATTAAATATGACTAATAAAAGAGAGTTTGGAATTTTTAGTTTTCTAAAAACAGTGTCTTGTTTCTTAAATATGTTTAATATCTAAAATTAGGTTATATAGTACTGACCATCATTAGTCCTTGAATAATTTGCTATATAAACATTTAAAATTTACCAATATGTAATTGTGTTATCTCATATTGTAAATGAGTTAAGATTTCCTATCAATTAATACAAATCATTAGGGAAATGCTTATCTATGCTCTTCTTGTTTCTAAGAAGGAGCACCAACTTAGGAGGAAAGAAACTGAGAATTCCTAATTTAGTCCCTTTCTCTCCTTTTGGTACATGCCTGCTTCATGAGAACATGAACTCTGATCTGCTCTGGGTGTGGCCTGCAACTGCCCAGTTCTGCCAACGACTGGGTAGGTAAATATAACTTTTTTAGAGGTGAATTTAGTTAAGTCCTTTGTTGTACAGATCTAAGCTACATTTTCTAACACCAACTGTATTAGTATTACACAGTAAGTAGTAAAGCTGAAAATATGTAAATAGTTCATCTGACTGACTACTGATCTCTCTCTCATTTGGTTCTAAACTTGGTATCTTTCTAAAGTCAATCATTTAAAAAGTAAAGGTCACTTGTGAGGGATAAAAAAAGATTGTTTTCAACTTAGATACTTCTCAAATATAAATCAGAAGTAAATTCAAACAGTAGGGGAGTTTCTAAAAGATCTAGTTAGCAAAGATTATATACCAAGGTAATTAACCACAACAGTTAATTTTTAGATGACTAAAATGCTATTTATTTTTTAAGTTTAAACCAAGTATTTTCTCTGTAAGCTTTTGTTCTTGGGACTAAAGGTTAACTATTTTTAAGAATGCTGGATAAATATTATTCGGCTATTCTCAGACTCCGCCATAATCCTTCAGAGAGAGAATCTGTGAGAGGAAGGACAGCAGCAGTCTCCTTGCAGGACTGTGATGAAGACCACAGGAGGTAGCTGAAGAACCCAGCATGAGACCTGGCCCAGAAAAAGGACTCAACACATGTCATATCTCAACCTGTGTCTCTTAAACGCAAAACTCACACATTGAAATAACTCTACTGAGCACACTTTAAAAGTAATTCTGGAGATAGATGCCCATGTCTAACAGTAATATGGTTTATTTGCCATTTTGCATGAATCAAGCAAAAGCTCAAAAACCAACAGTACAACTCATCTTTAGCAATCATGGTAAAAACTCTAGACAATACTGAGCTATCATTCATTTATCAGTTATTTCTTACTAGTGGAGAATGTTCATGTATAAATGGTCAAATGCTAAATAAATACGGCTATATGTTTCATAATTTAACATCTCTGATGGCTTATTTAAGGACACTTTGTTTGTTAATAATAATCCAGTGAATATTTTATATATATTTAATTGGTCAAATGGTATAAAAATAACTTCCTATTGTTTCTTTAGATAAGAGCTTACTCAACCTTTATGGTATTTAAATAATTCATTATATTAGAGATGTAAGGCAATGTATATATATATATGTGCTTTTAATCAGTCAATTAAAAGAATTTTGACTTGAAAGAATTTAATGGTTAATGAGACTTATGACAACTTAGAGCACAAGAGAACTAGATCAGTCTAAGCAATAGAATAATCACTAAAGTGTCTCAAATTTACTTTTCTTAAAAAAGACAAATATTTGTATGCTTCTTCTAGTCTAAGACTCACTTGAATTGACTGCAGAAGCCTAATTATGAAATACATATATAGGATATTACTTATTAATTTATGTTAATAGCTGAGAATAATTGCCCTAACCATTTTAAACATCATCATTACCTTTAAAAAAAGTTTACAGTCTAAGAGAAGGAAATTACTTCAAACTACTTAACAGCCAATAGGGCATAAACAAAACAAAACAAAGAAACTTCCCAGAACTAGTTCCAGTAAAAATTAATGACTGTTACGTCAGCAGGGTTTGGACACAATAAGTTCTCTCCCACTTTCAAAACAGCTATTTTAAATCTTTCCCCACCTCTCCTCATGTTCCTGCTCTCCATCTCCTCCCTACACAATTCTCAGCATCTTATTTCAAAAATTAAAAATGAACACCCTCTAAATGCATTAATAGTTCCATCTTCTATTCCTATTCTCCCCTACCCAACTGGGGTAATATGTGAACTAGCCTCTCTCTTACTATGCTCCTTCCTTCTCCTACCCTTCTGTCTTACAGTCCTGCCAAACTTCAATCCTAATAAATAATGTAGCTATCCATCTTCTCTACTTCTACACACATGCTGCTGAGTACCTGGCAAGAGAAAAATCATATACTTGCATGGACAAGATCCAGGACAAATTATAATTTCCAACCTTCACTGGGCCCTCAATACCTTTTTATTGCTCCTTTTCATCTCTCTTATTCCCTTTCATTAATATTCCAAACCATCACAATTCCCTTAAATCCCTCAACCTACTTCCTCTAGACTCAATAGAACATATCTTCCGTGGACGACTACAGGAAACCGAGGTCATTAAGCAAGATCTTATTTGACTTCTCACCACTACAAACTCCTATTCACACCCAACAAAATCTGCTTTCCTACAGGATGAGGTCACCTTCTCCCACTTGAGGCTCAACCACCCATCTACAATTTGATTCCACACTCTCCTCCCCCAATCAATTTCTCTCCCTCTTTAAAATTTCCAAATTTCCCTCTCTACTGGTTTCCTTCCTTCCCTTTATGAGCATGCCAACATCTCTCCCACCCTTCAAAACAAAGTAAAACACTAGAAACATGCAAGCAAAAACCCTTTTATTGCAAAATTCACCTCTACCAAATATCTTTTGTTCTCTTTTCTTTCAAATTTCTATAAGCCAAGTATAAACTTACTGTCTCTTCTTATCTCCTATTCACTCAACTCACTGCTTTCTGGCTCCGCAATTCTAGTTAACTTCCAACCTGGTAAACTTTATGGATATTATTCAGTCCCCATATTACTGAGTTTCTCTATTGTCCATGACAGTATTGACTGCTCTCCTCCTTCTTGCCAATTTTATCTGGAGTCAATAACCACCCTCTCTTGATTCGTTTGTACGGCCATTGATTGGCTCCTGTTCTATATCTGTTATGGGCTCCCCTTCCATCATTAAACATCCATATGCTCCATGGCTCATCCTTACCCTACTGCTCTTCTCACTTGGCAGTATGGGCCTGAGTAATCCTGTCTCATTCCACAGTTTCAATGACCACACTTTGCCAATGAGTCCCAAAAATATGTGTCCTGCAAATCCCCTAACCTGAGCTTCCAACTGCCTACTGGATACCTCTACCTGGGAAGTTCACAAATCTTTTAGACTCAATGCCCCAAACTGAATCTATCCCCTAAGCTTTTCTAGGCTACTGGGAAAATATCCACCCAGTTTCCCAAATAAGAAACCTAGGAAACAGCCTTGTCTTGGCCTCTTCTACTCTCTCACTCTATTGCTTACAATACTTCATTGGTTCTGTTTGCCTCCCAGCAAAAGTATAAGCTCTTAATATGACATACAAACCTATCATAATGAGCTTCTGATCAGTCTCGACAGTCTTAATTTTTGCCTCTCCTTAACATAAAATCAGTATCTTGGATTGCTTATAGATGTTGGCACATATTAAAATGTTTGTTGTCTTTTACCTTTACTCATGTTTTAACTTCTTACTATAATTACCTTCTTGGTTAATTTAGTCTAGTTAATTACAATCTGGCTAAGGTTTATCTTTTAGGGACTCAATAATCACATCATATTCTTGAGGGAGAGTTCCTTTCCCTGATCCCAATATACTTTTAGACAACTCTCTTTCCAGGGGTGCCATAATACCCTTCAGTGTCTCTAATACACTGCTTTGTTATTGTATTATCTGTATATGAGGTTATCTCTTCCCAATGACTGTATTTTATCTCAGAAACTCTAATACATATTACAGTATATAGTACAATGTTTATATATTTGACACAAAAAATATAGAGAGGAGTTAACATATGATTGAATTCTTTTAAAAAGGAACAGATAAAAAAGGGGAACTATTTCAAAAATATTTCCCCAGGACTGAACAGTACAAGTTTCAGATTAAGAAAGTTCATCATGAAGTCTAGAAAAATTTCAAAATAATGAGAAGAAAAAGAAGAGCCTAGAAAAATTGAGACTAAAAAACTAATAAGCACAGAAAAAATATAGAGACCAACTGAGACTAGAGGAGAGACAATGAGTCAGAGATGGGGGTAAAGAGAAAGACACAGGGGGAGAAAGAGAGATTCAAGGAGAGGGGGAGACGAGGGAGGAGAAAAGGTAGAGAGAGACAGAGACAGGAGGGGAACAATGAGAGACAAGGAGAAGAGCTGGAGGGCGGGGGCGGGGAGAGAGACAGGTGGTGGGGAGAGAGCGAAAGACAGAAGTGGATAGAGAGATGAGAGCATAGAGAGACAGATATGGAAAAAGAGACAAAGATGGGGACAAAGAGAGGGAACCAGGAAGAGGAGAAACAGAGATAGAACAGAGATAGGACAAGAGAAAGGAAAATGGAGCAGCAGCAAAAGGGAGAAACAGGAAGAAGAGAATGAGGTGGGTGGAAAGAGAGAGATGGGGAGAAAGAGAAACAGACATGCAGAGAAAGACAGACATCGAGACAGTTATAAAGTTTGGAAAAAACAAGTTCTGCAAGAGTAGAAAAATAATGGTGGTCTACTGCAAATAATATTTACACCATGGTCAGTAAAGTCTAAACACTGAATATTGTTTAAACAAATGGTATCACTATATGGAAAGGATAAGAAAGAGGGTGGCACGTACTGGTGTATATGTATATTATGGCTTGGAGGGATGGGGAATTACAAAGGTTAATTCTCATAAATCTCGGTGGGCAGTCAATTAAAGCTGAATAATCAAGAAACAAGCAGGAAAATTATGTTATTTAAAAGCTGAAAGAACAGCAATTAGCATGGACCACAGTAAGACATCCACTGGCCTGTGGAACTACTTGACTTTTTAAACTATGAACTTGTACACCTCTGATAACTTAAAAATTATTTTAAAGATCCCCACTAAGATTGCAACATGTAATCAACTTGATAAAATACATGAAAACATTAACTCTATTTAGACTCTCTGGTGCCTATAACTATCCTCTTTCAAAAGCTCTCTTCAAAAACCTGCCGAACGACAAGGCAAACTGAGATAATCTTTAAAGTGTACAAAGCAACTGGGCAATTGCATCATTTGGTGCGATAAACCTCAAAATATAATGAAAATAACAAATGATAATTTACAAGTTATCTCTCCTCCAAAACGCAACAATTAGAGGAACATCTCATAAAAGGCTCACAGCTTCCTTCTACCTGTCAGAACTAAGTGGAGTTCATTCTGACCAGGTCTCACAAGTCACATTAGTTACAGCGAATTGAAAGAAAGGAATGCACACATCGCGCTTCTTAAACACTAACTCATGCTATCATTTTTTCCTACTTGTGACATGTTACAGCCTTAAGATTCCTGCTGAGCCACTCAGTCCGGAAAGCGCTTGGCAACTGGACTTACCCTGTTAAACACTGGCAGCATCATATACAGCTTCTCTTCTTGCTCCTTCTGAGTCATGTGCCGAGGAGGGTGGCACAGCTCCGTGAAGAGGCGGCGGAGGTGCATCAGGCCCAAGGCGTTGTCTTGCGGGCTGCACTCCTCCTGCCTCGGCCGCCCCATGATCCTCTTCACCATGTTCATCTTGGCGGGTTGGTGATAGACACTTCGAGTTCTGAAGGAAATATTAATAAACAAAAGGTCAAAATATCATCTTGACCAGGGCAAGCATGCATGAAGAACTTATAAAAGACCGAAAAACAGAAAATTCTGACTAAAATATATCTATTTTTTACTTCTTTCAAAAGAAAATGTAGAAGGGCAAAGCTAATTTTGATACATTTCCCTAAATGACAAATTATAATCATGGCACTCGATTATCCTACTTTGTCATAATTTGTATAAAATGTAAAACATTAATTGGACAAGCAACAAACATTTACAGTAAAGTTTATCATATCAAGTTCAATAAATAAAGAGATCACAAATCTTACTATTAAAATATTGCTTAATAGCTGAGCAAACATTAAAAAGAATGAAAGAACAGAAAGTTCACCCTTACATGCAACATCAGAACATCCAACCAAAAACTCACAAAATTTTCTATGTACATTTTTTTTCTTAGATAAAGGATTGTATTCTAGTACCTACTAAAGAGTTTGTTATAGTTTGAAAACATAAACTAAACTGAAATGATATCCCAATATAATTTACAAATCACTTAAGACAACAGTAAAAATTAAATAACTGAAGACCACTTTTTCAAACTATAGTTTGAAACCCTTTGGTAAGTCATGTTAATTCATTTAGCAGATCATGATGAGCATTTAAAAAATGAAATAGAATATACTGGATACATACAGTGAGGGTAATCATTATTTCATGAAATTTATTTTAGGTAAGAGGGTATTTACATCATAATGTAAAACGTATCCCTGGCTAGAGCTGCAGTTAAGAAATAAATAAACCAACCAACTACTGGTTTAGAATAAACCAACCACTATATACAGAACCGATAACACTACGCTTTCAGAACGCATCATCAGCCCTTTTCAACCACCACTGACTGCCAGCAATTAGCTGGTTTCAGACACAAAAACAGGATATCTTACAAAAGAAATCAGGAAGCCTGGGAGGACATTATGGATATACAAAATCTGGATGAAAGGCAATTTCTTTTTTAATCCATAGACATGTAGGAACAATATGAACATTAATTTTTAATTTGGCTGCATAACCACATAAGCCCGTATGCCACTTCTTAAGAAATGAAAGACTACCGCAAGGCTACAGTTTTATTTACTAAACATCTGTTTATTGATTTTTTAAAGCTATAAAAGGGACTAGCATCTTAAACATGTTTTATTCTCAAGAACTTAAGTGAATTTCATACTTGGCTACAGGCATATGCTTAAGCACTCTAGCTCGACTAAAACACAAGGGCCACGATGTGCTGGAGGCCATGATGGGACTCATCACAGGTGAGGAGCAGAAAGACAGACTCTGCTTACAGCTCTGCCAATGGCCTGTCTGTGCTGAATGGCTGCTGTGCAAAGAGCACTTACTAGACGCTAAGGGGTCCAATGGCAAGAAAGAGTGCTTAGATACAAGCAAAGAACAAAGCAGAACCTCTAAACTACAAATGACAAACAAAAGTTAATCCGGTTTAAAGTTTTTCTTAGAAAATAAGTCTCCAAATAGAAAGATTTCAACAAATATATTCAAATAACCTACTATGTGCTAGTATATATAGTCCTAGAAATCTCAAGAACAAAATTCAAATTTGAGGTGAATAATAAAATGTCTGTCAATTAGCTAACATTTTAGATTTCGCATAGCTCTGCTCTTTTTCTGTAGCCTGTACCCAGAGTTCATAATCTAGAGTCTGTGGGTAGGATTTATGGGATTCACGATCCTTCAATACTTCAAAATGTTTTCCTAAGAGATACCCAGCTTTCAGAGGGGTCTATGTCACTAAAAAAAAAAAAAGAAAAAGAAAAAGATCAAGCATCACTCTACATCTGTAGAACTTTAAAACACTTTCACACCATCTCCTTTACTCCCCATTCCAACTTAAGCAAGTGAGCTGAAGACAGGATTAATTCTACCTTTAGGTGCGGCCTCAAGACAAGAATAACTTGCTCGAAATTGCACAGTAGAACAGAGCTGCATGAGAATCCAGATCTTCATCTCCTGGGTCAAGCGTTCTTCATAGTTTACTCATATTCACACGCTTATTTTACAGAATTCTTGGAAACTATGACTATTTAGCATGTTATTTAGCATCAAGTAGCAATTAGAATGTGAAAAAAAAATCTTTTTGATTTTTCTGATGATACACTAATCAACTTTCATCCCAGTAAAACACACACATGATCGTATATTGACAAACATTAACTAGATGTAATCAAGCTATTATGCCATCATTATTTAATATTTACTAGATACAAAAGTGTATCAATCAGCTAAATGGATTTACTGGTTATTTCTCAATTACTGAGATAATCTCAGTGATAGAAATAATTCACATTTCTCCTTTTCTCCTAAATTACCAAGAAACACTTAAGCATACCAGACTACTGAGTCATTGCTTTGTCTGCACATCAATGTTTATATTTAAAGTAAAATTGAGACCAAGAACTACCACATTTAAAATACTCTTCAGGTATGAAAAAAAAAAGGTACTTTTCAGTCAAAGCTGTACAAATATGTCCATATATGACAGGTAACTGAAGGTGAGAGGCTTTTAACTCCTTTGAAACACAGTTTCTCTCACCTCTAAAATCTTTCCTTACAGCCTTTTGTGTATTGCATACATAAAACAACATAGTTTCTATAAAGTACCAAGCACAATAGCTACATTCAATAGTTCTTTTATTTCTTTTCTTTCTTCAGCTTGATCACAAAACATTCAATTCCTTTTCATCTACTTTTTTAGTTAGTATTTAAGCAAGTAAGGGAAAGGCAACAGCATAACATCCATTATGGTACTGTTTTAGAAACTTGCAAAACAAACAAAAAATTAAGAGAAAATTATTTTAGTTGATGTTCAATAAGAGGTTTAGAAAGAATATAGAAGAGAAAAAAAATATAATAATAATGAAGTCAAAAAGAATGATTATTTTGGGGCTAATGTTATTAGGGATTTTCAAAATATTTATAAAGATTATTGTGTATAAGAACTCTATTTTGTTTCACAAGAGAAAAGTGTACTGCCAACAGGGGGTTATTTAAATAGCAATGGGATAATTACTGCAATGAGCCCAGACAGTATTTCTTATTCTAATCTCGTGTTAATGCTTGAAAATCCCAGACACTTTAACTACACCCACCCCAAATCCTTTAAACATTTTGCCATTATTTAAATTATAGAAAGATATAGAACAAGTAAATAGCCTAACCTTTTGAAATATACTTGCCAAAACTAGCTGCCTTTTACTAGCTCAGTTAAAAATTTAAAATAGCTTTTCTAAGTAACTCCTTAATTCCTTAAAATAAATAGCTCATATAGCCAAGAGAAATCTTATACTTTCATCAAAGAATTATACGTAATAGCTCAAGTTTTTAATTTTTTCTTAACTTTGTGGGGGAAATTTTTATTTATTTTTTCTTATAATGTGAACAGTAAAGGCAAAACTCCTTAGGCTTTTGAAGAATAAAGGTAAAACTCTGAGAGACTTCCAACCAACTTGGTATATAACCCAGCAATCTAACATATAAACTGAAAGAGTACCATAGATATTATCCTGAATTAGAATTTAAAATTTCTACCTGCTAAAGCATTAAGTTTTTTGCCTTTCAAGGATAGTTATATTCTAGCCTCATCTATGAGATATTACTAGATCAGCCAACTCATTTATATGGCAAAATACAATTACTTAAGACCTATTCCCAACATACCCTCACCCTTCCCATCCCATGTGTTAACTCATCATCCTTTACGCATAATGAAGTGAACAATTTCTCCAAGCATCTTTCCAGTGTGCTGAATTTTCTCTCTTCATAGACTAAAGTATAGCTCAAAGCCAAAGCAGTGCACTTTCATTTCAAAACATTTCACTTGGATGATTGCCAATGAGGAGCCACCACTGTTGACATCTCCCCAACATGTTTCTTGAACCCTTCCTCCTAGGGACCCCAATGCTGTTTTGGGATCCCCCAAAGCCACATTGCCCTAATAGTTAAATGGCATTTAGGTTATATACCATGATTGATATAGTTTAATTAAATTATATTATAGAATAAATAAGCTTGTGTAAGATGAACTGAGATATCTGGCATTCTCTGAACGTACATCTTTATACAAATTGTGTTCAAAATTCTGTATAAAAGACCTGCAAAAGAAGGTTAGTAGCACAATGCTCCCCATTTGTGACTGCCTCATACTGACACATTCTGCATTTTACATATTTCCATGCCTCTAATTCAAGTCATTCAGTTCTGTGATCACTCATCAGTATCCTCGGTGGATGGCACAGTGCAGGGGAGACTGACCCCAGGGGTGAGATGCATATTAGCAGGACTAAAACTTCCAGGGCCATATCCTAGACCTAGCACCACGAGGATATCTCGCTCTTTATGAAATTTCAAGTTTTGAAATCTCACTCTGAGATAACTTTCAGCCAATCCACCTTTCTTGCTCCCTAAATCTGTGGTCTTTACTAGACTCACTTATTTCTTGACTTCTCCCAATTATCCTATTTTCTGCACAGGTGAGATCATGTTTAATCTTCAATGATATTCTCAACTGTACCTTCTTCACCTCCCTTGCACCCCTGGCCTATAAACAGTCCTAACCACTATTCATGCCTGGATGAATCCAACTAGACAATTTCTCTATTTCTAATTTTGGGTTGCTAGATACTGTGGAGAAAATTCTACAATTCTGGTTAAACATCAATTTATGATTTTCTAAAATTATCATTTCCATAAATAAAAGTTAATTCCAAATGGATTAAAGAGCTAAATGTAAATGACATAATATTGAAGGGACTATAAAAGGAAATATTTATAATTTGGGGTAAATTCTTCTTAAAAGGAAAAAAAAAGATTTATAGCTAAAAGCACCACGAAGTTAAAAGATGGGCAACAAATAGGCAAAAAATCACGTAAGATGCTCCGTTAAACCACAGAAGACAGAGAGGGGATGGGAGTAAACAAAGAAATGTAAAAATAGAAAAGTTACAAATATGACTATATCAACACTCACTTTAAATGTGAATGGTCTAAGTAAACCAATTAAAAGACAGAGACTGTCAGAGTGGATTACAAAACATATCCCAACTAGATGATGGCTATAAGAAAGCTACTTTAAACATAAATAATAATCATGAATAATTAAATATAAATAATCAGATAGGCTGAAAGTAAAAGAAATGGAATGGTAACTCCAATCAAAAGAAAGTTGAGTAGCTACATTAATTATAGACACACAGTCTTTAAAACAAGGAATAATATCAGGGATAAAAAAGGGTATTACATACTGACAAAAGAGTCAATTCTCAAGAAGACATAATAATCCTTAATGCGTATAAGCCTAACAAGATTAACAACCTATGTGAGGCAAAAACTTACAGAATTGAAGGGAGAGACAAATCCACTATTAGGGTTGGAGACTTCGACAGCCCTCATATAATAATTAATAGATCGAATGTACAGGAAATAAATACGGATGTGGTTTTGAACTAAATGAATATATGATTTATCAAAATGTATAAAATGCAGTGAAAGGTGTTCTTAGAGGGAAATTTGTAGCATTAAATGCATATATTACAAAAGAAAATCTAAAAAAAGGAGCAGTTTAAGCTTAAAGGAAGCAGAGGAAAGAAATAACAAATCAGAGTAACAATCAATAAAACTGAAAAACAGGAAACAGAAAATCAAGAAAACCAAAATCTGGTTCTTTGAAATGATTGTATACATCAGCCTCAGCTCTTACTAGACTAGTATTGGTGTCCCTGTCTTGAATGCATCTTCCCTAGAGCTTCTTAGTTTCCTTGTAAAAACAAAGCAGCCAACATACCACTTCTCTGATTTAAAACCTCTGTTGATAACCTATTGTCTAAGAATAAATTGAAGCAGCTTTCTCTAATATCTAAGTTCTCAGACATTCTGGTTCCATCTATATTTCCAGACTCCTCTCTCAGTAAGCCATCAGTTTCACTAAATTCTGCTACACTGAAAGTATCTCCCAGACTTGTTGGGTTCTTTTGATCTCTGTGTATGTTGTTTCTGCCAAGGATGTGCCCTTCTCTGCCTTTCCTAGTGGCTAAGCTCTGCGGTCACCTTCTCAGAGAAGTCTTTCCCAAGCCTCCAGGTGGAGTTTGTTGTTTTACCTTTTATCCCACCATGGTACTTTAGTTATAGTCTGTCCTATAACTACATGGCCTTTGCAACTAATTGCTTGAGTTCAAATTTTAGCTGCATCACTTACCAGCTGTATAACTTAAGTCAGTTACCATCTTTGTGCATCAGATCCCTTAAGTGTAAAAAGACAGTAACCACCACCAGAACCTACATCATAGTGTTGTTGTAGTATAACTCACCAAATGAGTTGCTACATGGAAAGCACTTAGAGTATATGTACACAGGTGCTCAGTAAGTGATAGCTATTATTACTGTTAGTCTACTATAACATTAATAAGTGGTTATTTACTTGCATTTAACTTATAATTTCCTCAATGGTGGGAACCACATCTTATTTAACTGTTCATGCCTAGTTCATAGTAGGTGATGGGTGAATGAATGTTAAAAGACTTGCATACAGCCATATACCCAGTATGTGGTAGCATCAGGTCTTGTTTGGATATTCTGAATTCTGAATGTGCTAGTTTTACTATTCCTCATAAAAATTGATATATTACATATAAAAATTGTTAAAGCCTCACAATTTATGTATCCTAGTTCTCATCTTAGACAAAGTCCTCATAGTTTGAAACTATGAAGTTCTTAAACATCTCCTGAAAAAAATTACATTCACAACCATTTAGTCTAAATTGAAGTTACCAACTTGCTTAAATAAAAATTATTTCTTTCTTAATTATCAGCCTCTCATTAAACGATGAATTCCCTGAAAGCGGCTGTGCTCTCCAAATCCTTAACACCTAGCTGACGATTAAGTATATAGTAGAAATAAATCGAAGTAGGAGTGATTCTCACAGCTTTAAGGGAAAGTACAGATTTCAAGGCTCTTTACCTGGCTCATGCCTACATCGAACCTATTCATCAACTACCTTTGTATTTTACTCCATCCATACCATGACTCCACTCCTACAGGTCTCCCTTCTATGCCTTCACATCTCCATTCTTTAACATACCCTGAACTCTCTCTTGTGAGGTCTTGTGAGGCCTTGTGAGGCCTGCCATAATTCTAATCATCCTTTAAATCTCCGCTCAACTGTCCCTCTTCTAGAAAGCATTTCCTGATCTCCCAATTTGATTGAGATGTTCACTTCTTTGTTCCCATACAATCCTGTGGGTGTCATAGCATTTCTCAAACTGTTACGTAATTGCTATTTTATTTGTCTTTTTCCAACACTGAACAAATAATATAAGATTATGGAAGGCAAAGATCATGTCCTCCCATCCCCCCACCCCCCAATACCTAATACAGTATAGTACCTGGCAAATAAGAGACAGACAATAAATATTAATAAATGAGTAAAAAGTGATCGATAAAAATTTAGAAGATGAAAGAATTAGAGACAGCTCAACCAAAGATATGTTAAGGTGTTTTACCGTACGCCAAAGAAGAGAAGAATTTTCTGTAAATTCCTTATGTGTTTATTTTAAAACAAGAAGGCTTGGAAGACAACCTTGTTCTTTATGGTTTGTTTAAATTAATTTTTTATTTGAAAAAGTAATCAACCATTATTATCATATGACCATTTTTGCTGAATAGTGTTAGGTATCCCACAGCGTATTGTTTAAAAATATTTAAAAAAAAAATGGTGTAAACTCAGAAATCAAGAACAATGAATGTGAAGGCTGGGCAGAAAAAAAAAATACTACTCAATAGTTAAGTCTGGTTGGTAAGATGATCACAAAACAAAAGGCACTACATCCTCCACAGGGAACTGATGCATCCACAACATACTGAGGACAAGAGCATCCCAGAAGTCAGCTTACCAGTATCAACAACCAATCATTATTGAATGAGCTGCAATATATGCTGGGATCCGAAAGTGATGAAAAAAAAAAGATAAAAGAAAAAGATTGTGCAGAATTATATTAGTAAAATGTCACAAATAAGAAAAGTAATAAAATAATGACAGCAAGAGAAATAAAACTAGTAAAAAAAAAATAGTGGTAAAGTAAATGTTGGCTTCTTCAGACTGATTACACAGTACTGAAGGTTTTCATTGTGAATTCTTAAACTTTTATTTTAATTTTTCTCAAAATATCAAAATTTATATGTTCAGATAAATTTTGCTCTACCAATAAGTTATCTTGGCAGCTATGTACACATAATGGTGCTGACATGGTTCAAAAAACATTTTAAAATTCCTCTTTAAAGACTGCTTTCAGTGCATTTTATAAGCTACATCTAAAAATCAGTGTCATCATATATCAGGTTTTACCAAAAATGGAATTATACTGCTTACTCATTTGTCTTAGTTTTCAAACTTCCTCCAAATAACTTTTGCCTATTACTAAATATCAAATCCTTTCACAAGACTGAAAATTTGCTACTAATAAGAATGCACTGCAGACTCTGCGGCTAATTATGGGGGAAAATTCTAAATAGATTCTGTGCATTGGCATTGTTGAAATTTAATTCTTTAAAGGTCTACTATACGTAAGGCACTGTGGGAGAACCACGTCCAGTTTTTATTCCCTCCATGGTGTGGCTATATCCATTTTTCTAAAATTCCAAACAGATCAGTACACAACTTCCCTTACAAGTTACATAACTGCCTGTAATGGCATAGTCAGAACCCTTTTCAAGGCATAAAAGGTTCTTCAAAATCTGTTGTGTGTTTAATTTTGAAGCTGTCTTCTGCAATATTGCTTCCTTTATTCTATGCTTATACCACATATCATCCAAACTGCTGTTCCCTGAAAATGCCATGTAATTTCAAACCCTTGATGTTTCTCCTATATGGTTTTTCCTCTGCCTAAAATGGCCTCCTCAGATTTTTTTTTTTTTTACTGCCTGGCAACCAATCAGGTATAGCTCAAGATGTACTTAATCCTAAAATAGTATAAACATATCTCCACAATAGTAATTTGATCACTGATTCAAAGAAATATTTATTAAGCCACCCTCCCCATCGTCACCTGAATCTCTCTGTTCCAGCCACCAAGCTTTGCTTTCAGTAGCTTATATTCATCATGTTCTTGCCACCAAGCAATTAGCCAATTGATTTGGAAAATAAGACTTTTAAACTATTTAGAAGAATATGTTGGAAAATATTTTTATAACTGCAGGGTAAGCAAGAATGTCTTAAAAACTATACACACACACACACACACACACACACACTACATTGATCTTATCAAAATTAAAAACTTCTATACATGAAAAATCAACAGAATGAAGATAAACACAAAAATAAATCAGAAACAAAATATCTGCAACACCAATAATGAACAAAATAGCATTAGATGCAAAACACGTAAAGAATGGTTAAAAATCAGAGAAAGGCAAACCACCTAATCCGAAAATGTACAAAAGATAAATAAGCATTTCACAGAAAAGGAAAATAAATGACCACAAATATATAAGTCTGCACAACCTCAACAATAATAAAGGAAATGAAACTAATGTATATTTTTCTGACAGTTCTTTGCTCTCTATTGCAACAATGTTTGGCATTTAGCCTGTGTTTATATCTGTGCCATTGCCCATCATCCACCCGCCCCAAATCCACACTTGCTCTCATCAGGTAGAAAAATACTTCAAGCCTCTCCACCAGGGTTATGCAAACAGTCAGCAGCCAATAACCTACTGAGATCCCATCTGAGGCTATATCTTAACCTATCACAGGAATGGAGAGCATCTCTAGTAAACAAGCAGATCTACCCTCATTCCTTGAAAACAAACTTAATATAAGGTTAGTGACCTGTGTTTTTATATTCAACTTTTTACTGTTTGCCACAGTACCTAACATATTGAAGATGACTGATAAATGTATTATGGATGGCTGGATGAATAAATAGCTGGATAAGGGCAAGAAATCTTCCTGCTGACACCCTACTTGCTTTTCCATAAATTCCTCTACTTATTTTATAAATACTCTTTATTCACTTAATAGAATAAATGAAATAAAAAAAATAATAAAATAAATGAAAAAACTAGAAACTTATAAAATCCTTAAAGAAACATACTTTAAAATATAAAGGTGATACTGATATCAATCTTAAGAATATTACTTGTTACTGAATATAACTGTTTGCTAATCAGAGTATTATTGTTTTCCTTATAATTTTTGCATCAGATATTCTATAAATGAAATATAAAAATGTATTTATACGCTCATGGCTGAGGGGTACATCCTTACTAAAAGGGTGGAGGAATAAATGTTGAAGAGTAAAAGGGGTGGAAAGAGAGGACAAAATAATAACAAAAATACATCTCTCTAACCTTCCACCATACCAAAACATAAGAGTGATTACCATAAATAGCCATGCCCTAATTACATCATTTCACTGTTGATCACATGTAGTCTATTTTTAAAAATGCCTTTGGGAAAGAATGAGAAGAAATGCTATTCTTATCAGTTAGCTATTTAATACATTTTATAAATCCATCTGAAATATTAACAATAATATCTTAAATATACTGCCATTTTTCTGGGGCAATAAGTTACTAAAGTGATTAATTTTCAAAGTACAACTCAGTTTACCATATTTTTCTTATAATAGCCTCATCCTCCTCCCAGAAAGAATATTATATAATAACATATAACTTAAATAAACTGACGTAGAAACCCTTGTGGTAGGAAGATGACTGTTTTCTAGATTTTAAATTTTTAAACATTCTATAATAAAACCTCACTATCATTATTTCAAGGGAACAATCTAAAAAAGCACCGACTTTTATTCCAGACTAAGGATCAAGCACACTTAGATGTTATTTTCACTCTCCTTTTCTCTTTTTTACATTTTACAATTAACACCTCAACTAGAGCTGGGGGACAAAGGTAAAGGCTATGCAACTGAAATGTAGTTCAAATATTTGCTTGCAGGCTTAGTATTTGGAGCTTAAAATTAAATACATAACCTATTTATTTTATTCCAAATTTCTAGGCTTTGAATCTAACTGCTTAATAAAAAATATAAGCTATAAGAAATAAATTTTTCCATAGGTGAAAGGTTTAAGGCTAAGTTTTATTTGATTACCTAATTTCTTCCTAGAGTACATACAATTCTAAAAATTACAGTTTGGATTGAGCAAAATTTTCTAGGTATTCAAAGATAAAGAACTCAAGAAAACAGATTGCTTTCTAGTTTTATTTTTCTTTTTGAAATTATGTAAAAGGAAGACATTCTATGAACAAAATGAGCATTCTGAGACATTTTAGTTGATTTTGGTTTACCCATGCATTTATATTCCTAGTAGAAAATACACTAATTCATTAAAAAAATAATCAGAGCTACACCAACTTTGATTATTTGAAATATTTGGACTAGTTTTTCAAAGTAATCTGTTCCTACAATGAAACCTATTATTTATCCAGGTTAAACAAACAAACAGACAGACAAACTTATCTGCCTTTAATTATTGAATGATTTAAAAATTTTAATACTATTTAGTATACTCTCATACTTGAGACAAGATAACAACTCATTTCATTGAGGTCAATTTCTCCTAAAAAGCAAAATTTAACATTTTAACAAAATGAAAAAAGAGATCTGTGAAGCAATTATATTTAAAGAAATGGATTTAGAATTCTAATACAATTATATTTAAAGAAACTGATGAAGAATTTCCAAAATATGTGTTTCAAGAATCATAATGGTTAGTAGTGACTCACTTGTAATACAGACTCCTACTAAAATCTATAAATATAGGTTTAAAATGAATTAAAGACCCCAAAATAAAAGGTAAAATTATAAAGTTAATAATTAAAAAAATAGGGTATCTTTATGAATCAGGTAAGAATTTCTTAAGCATAAATTCAAAAATTGCTTGTCATATGAAAAATAAAATGAATATGATGTTTGGGATACAGTGGTGAATATCAACAACCAGCACACATGGCATTTACCACACATGGCATTACCAACTTTTAAGGACAGACAAGATACCTGATCTCATTGGAGCTTTAGAGTCTGGGTGTGATACAGGCAATGTGTGTTTTATCAGGGAAGCACAAGGCGCTGGGGGAAAGTACAGCAGGGAAACCTAATCACAGTGGCAGGACTGTGGGGAAGAAAAGTGTCAGGGACGGTAAGTAGACATTTGTAAAAGATTTTTGAAAATAAGAGGAAAACAAAAGGACTTCACTGCCTTAGCAGACTATTCATTCTAGCCAATCGGGTTTTTGCAGCTTTGTTCTCTGCACATGTTAATTATTCACAGGCAAACTTTTCTACACATTGGTTTGTAATCAGTTTTTCCAAGTGGAAAACACCAGCCATTCTGCTCTTGAATCATTTCTGAGAGTCTAAAGGGACAGCATCAGTAATTAGTAGCCAGGGCTGGAGTTAATCCCTAAAGAACTCATTTCCTACCTCTGCGTCAGTTCTTGTCAAGGAAAGAGAGACTTAAGATCCAGAGCCAAGTACAATGCTAAGTATCTTCACATAAATTTGTTCATTTATTTCCTACCATAAAATGATATAACACCAACATCATAAATGAAGAAACTGAAGTTCAGAAAGGTTAAATCAATTTACTAAAAAAGATCCAATAACTACAATCAGCTAAAATGTGAATTCAAGACATAAATCTAACTCCAGTGCTCTTCTGATTAAATGGAAGTTGCCTCTCTGTCTTTATGAAATAATTTTATTTATGAAAGCAAGTGTAATTTTATTTCTAGCCACTCCTACCAATGATAGTACTCTTTGTTCTTCCTTAAACAACCAGACAAAATTATCACAAGTATTTTTGTCCTCAAGAAGTTAAAAACACACAAAACTCATGTCAACTTTGTGCATCTTCCCCCAAGGGTGTAACCAGACTGGCAACAAAAAAATATGATTCATGAGTAATATCCTGGCAGAGAATTCTTAGTATCTCTAGATGCATCTGACACAGAAGGAAAGTGTTACATACATCTAACTACATTTTCTTATCCTTTTAGTCTCCTGTTTTAGTTCAAGTCTTCCCCAATCCTTATGCAATGCAGTCAACCACATAACCCCAAATATGGAATAATATTTTAAATATTAAAAAAATAATTTCCTGGCAGAATTCAAAGAATGATACAAATAAAAATATCATTAGCAATTAAATACAACTATGTAATAAGAGGTGATAATCCAGAAAAAAATGTATTCCAAATCAATAGAAACTATTCGTCTTAATCTGTGAATAAAATACTTTTATATTATTTTTATAAAATGACCATTTTTGATTTAAAAGAGAATCATTATGTCTTCTTTTTCTCTTAAACTCTGATTCTGTACTTTTATTATTTTTTTCCAAGGCCCAAGCATTGAAAATATTTAGACTTAACCTGAAAGAGGATATTATGACTAAGGATCTAAATTAAAACAGTCCTTTCACCCAAATATTCTCACAGGAAATGTTTTCCCTGAGTCCCTATCTGATTGGCCTGATTTAGCATACTCTGCTACTTTAAAGTCAAAATCTCCATTCCTTTCAAGGTTGCTAAGGGCGAACATTTATTCCCTGATACGAATATTTTACTTGAAGATTATACATGTATTTCTCATAAAGCATAAATGCACATAATAGTAATCCTAAAATTTCTACAGTCTTTTGCCTAAGAAAGTAATAAATTATACAGTGTTACATATTCACAGAGATGCTTTGCATTAAGTCTGAATCAGTATTACAAAAAAAATAGATAAAATCTATTAATCTGCTTTCACTGAAGAAGAAAGAAATGAAGCTAAGAGATTGTAACTTCTGTAAAGGCAATGAGAACTGAATGAGAATGTTTAAAATGTTCTCAGTATGTGAAATAAATTTCCCAGTTGGATTCATAAAGATGAAGCATGATAGAGACAAGCAACAGACTAGCAAGAGTAGAGGGTGTAGTGAAAGGCTTCTGGAGTAAGACAGACCTGGGTTTTAAACCTTCTCCTCCACTCACCCTCTGTGTGACATCAGGAAGGTGCTAAAACTACCCTAAGCCACATCTTCCTTAAGTATAAAATGGACAGAACGATGGTCCTGGCTTCACAGTGTTGTAAAAAGAAATACACATTATACGACTGTCCCCTAAATAGATCACCAGTCTAAATTATTATAGGATTAGTAGTTATAACTAAACCAATTTATGACTCTGAATTAGAAAAAAATTATGTTAATGAAGGAAGCTAAAGACTACGTGCTCCAAATTCTCATAGCCGGTGTATGATAAATATGGTGGGGACTGCAGACCAACACCCATCGCCCTGCTTCAGCACCGTGCCTTCAGACATTAGAGAGGCTGTAAAGCAAACAGCAGAGTTCCCACAAACTCCCTTGCAAATAAGGGCATGCTGCAATTTAGGTTCAGCCCATCAAACTTAATTGCGCTCAAGTTTTGAAAGGCAGAAGTGAAGCAGAGACCACACTCCTGCTGACATTCACATTTTTAGCTGCAGTGTGAGGAGACCTCAGCATCTAGTCATTGCCCGCTGCTGGGAGGCAGCAGGCTGGCATAATACTGGCGGCGTGGCTATGGAGTCAGAACAACAGCTCTAGCAGAGGTAGCTTCCTGAAAGGGCACGGGGAGCGTGCGTTCTACAGCAAAGATTGACCAACTTTCTTTAAGGGCCAGATGAATCTTTTACCATGTGGTTTTGTTGCCATTGCAGTGTGGAAGCAACCATACGCAACAGGCAAATAAGTAAGTGTGGCTGTGTTCTAATAAAACTTTACATGTGGACATGAAAATTTGAATTTCATATAATTTTTAGGTGCCATGAAACATTATTCCTTTGACTTTTTTCAACCATTTAAAAATAGTAAAATCATTCTTAACTGGAAGGACATATACATAAACCATTTAGGCCAGTTTTTGCTTGCAGGCCATAGTTCGTTCCACCCCCACCCCCACCCCACAATCGTTATTTTGACCGCAGAGAAAGCAGCGATTCTCCTGGTGACCCAGCTCTTGTGGTATAGTATTGGCAGATTTATAAAAGGTAAAGCCCAAAACCTAGTTATTCTGCCCTTTCCTTCCCTCTGCAAGCCTTGAATACTCTGCAATAAATAGCTCTTTCGGCTAAAACTGGCTAGAAGAATGATGAATTGTTTTTCTACACTAAATCCTGAATCAAGTCTGCTACTATACAATCTTTTAGTATCAAATATCAGTGTCCAAAATCTCATTATTTAAATGTCATTATTTTTATATTATTTTATATGAATTAGGATCAAAATAAGAAACCACGTTATTGCTATTTGCTGATGTCCCAGTCTCTCCACAGACTCTCCCAGCTTGTAGAGTACAGGAATTAACTCTATGTTGCCTACTAGAAGACCAGTGTGTTCATTTGTTTGCTTAATAATTTATTCAATAATAACATAATAATTTTTCAACATGTATTTATTTAGCAACCACTATGTGCCAGGCAGTGTTGTAGGTGCAACGGAAATAGAAGTCTATTAAGTCCATGTCCTTTGGAGCTCAGATTCTAACAAGGAGACGAAAAACTAAACAAATCAATACACAGGTCTGAAAAATTATCTCAGCTTTGAAGACGGAATGTTCCAGGGTTGCTGTTTGAGTCTGCACCATCAAGGAATGCATTTCTAAGATGTTAATACAGAACAGAAACCTGAATGAATGTAGGGGCAATCCATAAGAATTTCAAGCAGAGGAATTTTCCAGGCTTCGCGACAGCAAAATCAGAGACTGGAGTTAAGAACGTGCTCAGCGTGGCTGAAGAACTGTGAAGAAGCCAGTATGGCTGAAGTAGAGAGAGAAGGGGAAAGTGTTAAGCTGCTGACTGTCTGCGCTGTGATTCACTGTTTACTTCTTTTCAGCTGCGTTTGCATCAACTGATGCCAAGGGGACAGCTCTGCACACTGCTTCCTCTATTGCTGCTTCTTCCCACTGTTTTCAGCATAAAAAGGTACCTCTAGGTCTTTCTCTGCAGCCTCACCTTACCTGCCACTGCCATGCCGCCTAATCTGGGGAGCTCTGTGCCGTGCTTAGGATGTGTGCACACTTTCTCAATTTGTTCTAAAGTTCACAATGTCTGGTGGGCTGTTGCAGTCAGGCTTGGGGTTGTGGTTTTCTCATTTCACTCTAGTTAAAAGATTTCTTCCCAATCCTTTATTCATTTAGTATGTTAGGGTAGCATGAGGGAGAAAAATCAAATACAAACGCTTTTATTCAATCACCTTTAAATGGAAATCCCTTATCTTACCTACGGGACATAAATTTAGATACCCATTAAGAGTACCTACATCTCTATAGGTAGGTAGAACTTAAATTTCTCAATCCCTATACTTCCTATTTCAATTAACATATTTTTCTATTTGAAAATCTGAGAAATTCTAGACCTCTGAGATCTATAAACTGATCATTCTTGTTTAAAAACTAGTAGCAGAGAATCAATTTAAAATGTATATTAAAGTATCTAAATGGAATACAAAATTTGAAACAGTAAATTTTTAACATTATATTTATATTTAAGCCAAGTAATAATAAAAGGCAAATAGGTATTTGGTTTCTGCTTTAATAGTAAAAATGTCTGTACTTACTATACAAATGATTTGCATAAAAATATCCTTCTGAGTCATTTAAAGTTATTTTTTAAATGTCAGTTCTTTTAAATACAGGTAAACATCATCTTCAATCTCAGTTCTATAATTTAGTAAACCCCTCATAAATGTAAAATTTAGTTTAGCTCCCACAAAATTATCAAAAACATTGAATTAGTGAGTTCAAATGATTATAAAGCAACGGCACAAAAATTTTGTATGTGTAACTTTTACTTCTTGTTCATTTACTAACACTTTTTCAATCGAGGTACTCTGCTAGCTATTAGCAACAGAAAAGATTCTAACCCTCTAGGGACTCATGGTTAAGGTAAAAGATATTACAGAGTGTTAAGTGCTGTAATAACAATAAATAAGTCAACAAGATGCTATGAGAAACAGAGAAAGAAGTATTTAATTATCAATTGAGAATGTGACATTTGAACCAAGTCTTGGAAAATGAACAGTTGATTGCTGAAATGGGTAAGACTTTATTGTTAGCAACAGATATATGTATACAGAAGAGAAGCTCAAGACATGCCTGTGTCTTGCTAGCAATCTGGCAAGCTGGATGGGGCACAGGGTGAATGTGGGGAAAAGCTGGAGATGAGGCTTGCACAGAATAGGTACCCATGGACATACTAGGCTAACAATAAACTCCTGTAAGCAAGAGTAATATATGTTGAGAAAATATTTCTGAACAAAGTGTGAAATGTCGAATGGATATTTTAATGATTCTCCAGTGATAAAGGCAGTATCAGTAGAGGTAGGGGTGAGGAGTAATGGTATGGAGAATGTGAGAACTGTCAACAATACAGGATTAACAATCTGAGAATGGGATGTTTTTCAAAATCAAACAAAACGAAACAAAACAAAAACAGAGACTAAGATGTCCAGCCTGAGCGACAAAAAGAATTGTAATGACATTAACTAACTTAGGATATAAAGGAAGGAATAAGAATTAAGGGGAAAGATAAAAAAGAGACATATTTGGCCATGATGAACTAAAAGGAAAATGAGAAAATGTAAAGCAAAATAAAAATCCAGGACTTGGGTTTAGGAGAGAAAAAAGCAGATGAACCAAATGTTAAGCAGAGATCTTCAATTTCAATGCCAGAATAAAATGCTGGAAATGCCTTTAAATTTCTCTGAATAACAAAGAAGTTACATACTTAGAGACAAATCAAACTTGTTATACACCCAAATATAATGACTACTGCTTGGCTGCAAAAGATCAGAAGCGAAGTGAACAAATTAAACTCCCAAGAAGTGAAATACCCAAGACCTCTTTTACAGGGATTCTAAACCAGAATACATGGAGTAGCTTAAGCCTGTGTAATCCAATATGGCAGCCACTAGCCACATGTGGCTATTTAAACTTAAACTCAAATTAATTTAAATTACATTAAATAAAAAATACAGTTCCTCAGTTGTACTAGCCACATTTGAAGTGCTCAATGGCTGTATGTAGCTAGCGGCTACCATATTAGAAACAATATAGAATATTTCAATTATCATAGTAAGATATATTAAATAGTGTTGGCTTGTAAATGAACCCCTAAACTACATATTAAACTTGTGGATAAACAGACAGACAGACATATATACATAATTTTTTAATCTATTCTGGGAAGATCGTCTGTGACTTCTATTTGATATAATATTGCCAGTGCCCAAGTCCACAGAAGGCAGAAAAAGAGCTAGCTCCTTTTCCAAAGTTACCTCATATGGAAAGCATATATTAACAGTAGCCCTTCCCACCCAGGGACATAAATTTTCAACCACGCATCAAGACAGGTGGGACTACAATTAATACAAAATGTTCTTCCAACTCTGTGATACTGTCATGATCCTGGGCCTCACTGCTTTTGCAGATGAGCAAATCTAACTGAAAACCACAACCAGAAAGATATAGCAGAGTAGCTGCAACAGAGACTATAGGGACTAAAATGTAGCCTATCTAGTCCTTCGCAGAAAAAGTTTGCTAGTCGTGGGACTAGAGTAAAAAGTGTATGATCACACAAAACCTGTACGAAAAAGTTTATAGCAGATTGATTATTATGGGCAAACAAATGGAAACAACTAAAGTGTCCTTCAGTGGGTTAATAGACATACAAAGTGTGCACACACATACAATCAGCAATAAAAGTGAAGAAACTAGTGATATATACAATAACTTGGGTGATCCTCAAAGGCATTATGCTGAAGGAAAGAAACCAGTCTCAAAAAGTTACGTACTGTATGATTCCATTTACCTGACATTCTGAAAAGAGAAAACCAAATTGATAAAGACAGTAGTAGTTGCCAGGGGTTAGAGGTAGGGGGAGAGTGTGACTATAAAGGGATATGACAAGGACTTTTTGGGGGGTCATAAAACTGTTCTATGTCTATTGTAGTAGTGGTTATACTACTCTGTATTTGTATCAAAGTTCACAGAGTTGTATACCAAATAAAGGTAAATTTTACTGCATAGTAACTTTAAAACATAAAAACTTTATTAAACAGTCTGACAGTTTAAAGAAAAACAACAAACAAGGAAATAGTCTTGAATAATTCAGGGCAAAGAATGAGAGTTTTGCCAAGGAGGATCAGATCAGAAAGTGTGGTCTGAGTCACTACACTCGGGTTCTATTCCAGGTTTTCGCACTGATTCAATCGATAACCCATCTCTATTTCTGTGATTTTTGTGTACAGTTTGACAGTGATGTCTGAAGGTGAATATAAAATCCTCAACAGACTATTCTCCCTGTCGAATATGACATATTACCTAAAGAAATACTGAAATTCAAGTTATCTCAGAATACCTACACTCTGCTCTCTGATAGACCATAAATACAAAGGTGTGGTTTATATCATACCTGTCAGCCTCTTTTACACACTCCAGTTTTCTCATTCTGCTCTCAAAGCTTTTTGACAACTGCAAGCTGTGGGGAAAATCTGGCATCTTATTCCATACACACACCAAAGAACTCTACCATATATGTTCTAGTTCTGTACATGGTATGCAATCTTCTTTTGGGTAACCAGGCCTGCAGATTGCCTATGAGCACATCTGTAAACACACTGCCACCCGGAATTAGTCAAAAAGATAAATCTGGTAAATATAAAATAATTTTCAGGGAAAACAAGAGGTATGATTTAGTCCTTTTACAGGATCAACAAGAAAAGCAACTTGTAAAATTAGTTTTATATTTTATAAATCCAATAAATAAGTTTTTAAAAGATTAAACATGGTAAACAGGAAGATTAAAGCCTTGTAACAGTGAGGACATTCAGATGAATTACTTTCATTGTGTATAATTAAAAAGACCACAACTCAAGTTAAACCTGGAAGACAAAGAACTCAAGAGTGACCACTAATCTGTAAATGATTTAAATCAACATCAAAGAGTAAAAAAATTTTAAAATGAAACAAAATTTTACCCATGACAGAAAGCGCATCCAAAAATCTCTAGCCGTTTGTGGTGATTTTAAAATGTCAACAAATTTGTTACCTTCCTACCTTCAAAAAGAGAAGCCTATTTCCCTTCCTCTTGAATGGGGACTCACTTCTACCAAACACAGAGTGATACGATACCATCACGTAACTTCTAAGAGCAGGCTATTAAGAAGAATTCAAATCCTAGCTCTGACATGTACAAATAATTCCTTTTCCAGGCCTACTGTCAGGATCAGAGATAATATACGTACAGCATTTTATCTGGTCCCAAAGCTTAGAAGCTTAACAAATAACTTGTAACTAACAACTTATAGTTCTCAAAGTCCCCTAGATGTCTATTATCAACATTTAAAAATCAAAAAAATGTATTATGTTGTTAAATGAACGAAAACCACAAACTGCTAAAACCAAACCAAACCAAACCAAACCAAAGAGTATAAAACTTTCAGAAAAAATTATTGCTTTCTATTAAGTGAGCCAAATGAAATTGCCTTTTTGGTTAGGCCAGAAAGGGTAGAGTATCTATAATTTTATATGGTTAAACTAATAAGTATAAAAAGGAAATATAAATGAGTACAGAAATAGTATTAAAGGGACATTTTCTTATTATTAAAAACTGAAATAAGTTTATATCTCACAAGTTATGGCATGAGAAGAAAACTGAAGCCAAGATCGCAAATAGTGACAGTCAGTTTTTATAGCTATTGTAATATGTCAGTTATTAACCCAGTCTATTCTGAGATTAAACATAAGTTAAATGTATTTGTATTTAGTTATAGCATTCTCTATCAGAAAGATCGCTAGGAGGTAATGAAAGGGAGGAAAATGATGTAGAAGAAAGGCTTGAAGAATAATTCATGGGTTATCTTATTTTGTAGTGGCATACAAAACGACATGTTTTTCAATGAGCAATAGACCACTTTCTCCCCAAATTATACAAAAATGGGCTTATAAAATTAGGAGGACAACTGGAAAATTAGCACCTCGAGACAAAAATGAAAATTTCCATTCATTTAACTAACATACACTGAGAGCCTGACAGTAGATAGCCGCCATGGGTAAACACAGAGAAAAGACTGGTCTTTAAATATGTCCATCGTAAAGAGAAAATACTATTCATTATAAGCTCTTCTTTTATCATTTTAAATGCCAAATTATTCTGACTTAATTCAATAATAATGGAAATGTTTCAAAATACTAGGTATCTTATGTTTGAAATGGTATTTTTATTCATTTATGATGCTCAAGTTCTAGGTATTAATTGAATCCTCAAAACGATCCTACGAAATAAGTACTATCATTATCCGCACTTTATAGAAGAGGAATTGAGGCAAAGAGAGGTTAACTAACTAGCCCAAGGTCACAAGACTAGTAAGTGGTAGAGCCTAGATTTAGTCAGGCTGTCTGGCTCCAGAGTTGGTGCTTGTAATGATTTCATATTCAACTTCATTAGGTTACCCCTAAAATTCAACTTTATCAACATGGATCCAAACGTAGTCAACTTTCTAGTACCAACCCTGCCAAGCAAGGCAGAGGACTAAACTTCAAAAGTAAACAAACTCTTATTCTCGGGCACACTATTAAAATATCTCTGACCCATTAATATGTTAATAATTTTTCATTGATCTTAGATTATCTATGGAGTAATAAACCACAAACTGACAAATTATTTTTTAGAGTATGTAGCAAACTTGAACCAAAGTTCATTCACATGAAGAAAGACAAAATATCTACTGGTTCATGAACTTAAGAAAATGATGAGCTAGGCACAGGCAGATGGAAGGAACAAGCAACAGATGGGAACAAAAAGAAAATTTTAAGTATAGATTCATGGGGCAAAGGCTCAAAGATAATCTAGGAGAAGTATTTCAGAAGGTAAATGTTTCAGATATGATTTGATCATTATAATGTTCTACTACATTATACTTGGCACACTACAACTCAGAGGCTAAATCTGACCTGCAGTTTGTTTTTGTAAATAAAGTTTTATTGGAACATAGCAATGTATTGTCTAAGGCTGTTTCTGTGCTGTAACAACAGAGTTGGATAGCTGCAACAGGGTCATATGGCCTACAAAGCCTAAGATATTTAGTACATGGTCTTTTGCAAAAAAAGAAAAAAAAAGTTTGTTGACTCTGTGTTAAACTTGATATCGAGCAAAACACAAATGTAAAAATTATGATCTGATCTTAACAAAACTGATTCTTACTTTACATAAACATAAATATCAAATGCATTCTATGACTAGAGACCTGCAGTTGAAGGATACCATATTTCATCAAATCTAAGATACCATCAATTATAAGACAATTATTTTACATATTACCAAGAAAAAATGCTGCCAATTTAAAAAAAAAAAAAAAACATGGTAATTTCCTATCCTATCTATGGTAAGATGATTTGGTAAGATGATTTTAGTTTCAAAATCCTGCGAATGAGAAAAAAGTATGTATCTAAGAATTGATGAGACATAGTATATCATTCTACAATGATATAAATTCATAAATTAATGATAAAAGGGTTGATATACCTACTGGACAGAGTTTTCCACCTTATCACTGAGTATTGAAAGGAAAAGGGGTTTCTCTGTAACACTTTGCCAAAACCTGTAAGAATCAAGAAATACTAATACTAAAGTTTTGCTGATTATCCCACGTCTAAGGAACGAGATAAGGAGGTCCACTGTAAGCCCCATTCTACAATGCATATCGGTCTTTCCAAAACATTAGTACCAGAACTGGGAACGCTAGGAAAGAAAAACCTGAAATAATACATGTGGAATAAAAGTTTTCCCTTTAGTATTACACACATGATCACATGTTTCAAAATAATGTATCACCTCTAAAATATCTTCCATAGCAGAGCATGAAGAGAGCTTGTTTGAGTCACCACTTTTATTTGGAGGGAGGGTGTGGAGAGCGGAAGGAAGAATTAGAAACAGACCTCATGCATTCAAATTTAACAGTTTATCTTTGCCTTCAAAGTACCACATTAACTAATCTTCTATCTGACTTGAATAATTTGATACGCAACTGAGAATTCTATATTAATAATTACAAAGTTTTAATACATGAGCAGAAATAATTTTATAATACTGTTTTAATTAATTCTCCCACTCATTAGACTTCAAAAATATTTCAAAACAAACCTTTACCTTAGTGTTTCATTATTTAATAACCTTCTTTAAAGGCAGCAGAGTTATGATATAGTTTAAAAAACTATGCTATACACAGATATAGTTTAAAAAACTATGCTATACACAGATATATGTATATATGTGTATTATATCTATGTTGGTCAACTGATTTATTACCATTTAAGAATAGGGAAATATGTGCATTAAAATAACACCAGTTTCAAGGTAGTTCTCCTGCTCACAGACATACACATAAACAATGAAGAGCAAGGAAGGGAAGGGGACATAGCATAACATTGACTATTTACTATGTACCTTATACTATCCTAGTCACCAGATAAATTAATTTATCTAACCTAAACAACTGCTTTTATTCCCTTTAGCAGATAAGGAAACTGAGGTTCAGAGAGGCAAAATTCCAAAGACTCAGCGGGTAAGTGGTTTCATTAATTTAACAAGTAGTTGGGTGGAAATTTAAATTTCTTTCTCATATACCATATTGCTGCCATTTTATATGTCTTTTATATATTTATGTATATTAGACACAAATAAACCAAACTTTCTGTGCTGCACTTTTGTCTTTTGATCTTTACAAAGTAAGCAAAAACACTGCCCATGCATGCAAATTCGAAAAGCTGGAATTCCTAGGGCATTTCCTCCTGAGAAAGAATCTCATCCATTCCACAATTTTAAATACCATCTGTGTATCTCCTCTCAAATCTCTAGGCTCTACAACTGCATAACTACCTGCCATCTGACATGTCCACTAGATGACTTCCAGACATCACAAAATCGACAATGTCAAAAATAAACCCTTGACTTTCTTTGTCACTGACTTCTAATCTCATTTAAAGATAGTACCATTCACCCATTTGCTTAACCCAAAACACCTGGGTATTGTTCTTACTCTCCTCTGAAACTTCATGTTAAGTCCTATTAGGTCTACTACAAACTAGATCTCAAATCCATTCTTTCCCTCCCATGATCTTTCACCTGGACTATCATTAATGGCCTCCTTACTATTTTTCCACTTTCTCTCTTACAGCCAAAGTGCTTTTTATTTTTTTTGATTAGCACAAATCATAATACGTAATTTCAAAATCCTTCCACGTTTTTAATGTGAATAAAATCCATATTCCTTATCATGGCTCTTAAACTCTAGATAATATGATCCCTTTCTATGTCTCAAACTTCATTCCACTCTCCCCTGGACATATCCAGGCATCCTTTCAATTCCTCATACACCAACTGTTCACACTGCAGGGCATTCCCCTCTTCCTGCATGCTGTTGGCAGGGATAGCTCCTTCAGTTCTTGGCTTCAAGGTCACCCCCCAGACAAATCTTTTTTGAAAGTATAAAAGTACCTCTACCTTCCCATAATTCTTTATCACGTCACCTTTTTCGTTTCTTCCATAGATAGCACTTATCATTACTGGCAAATAATTTATCTGTTTATTATTTGCTCTCTACCAGATCATAAACTCTCTACCAGAGCATGTCTGTTCTGTTCACCAATATATATACCCAGCACCTAATAAAAAAAGCTAGCACATATTAAGTACTCCGATTTTCCATGAATGAGCAAGTTATGTGTATTAGGCTAAAAAGACTATAATTTTGTACAATTAATTTAAACTGTGTTTAAGCTACGAGTTTAAAAGACATGATTTTCTCTTTTAAAAGTGTATAAATACAGCTCATAGATGGATGTATTTGGTTTTTAAAAGATCTATAATAATCTTTAAAGCATTGAATTCTGTGTCACATTTATTATATAGGTAACAGAACTTAAACAATGACTTTCTTATTTTATTTCCATGATATAATTGAAAGAACTGCCATAAAATTTCAAAACATTTCCACTTGGACAAATGTACTTTCTCAAGAGGGTCAGGTCCAAGAAAGAATCATAAATTACTGTTACATTCTGCAATGCTATATCCACAAGTTCTTTGATATTCCTCCCTTTAAGGTAGCTTAATTATTCTCCTCTTAATTGTGAGTTATGTCTTAGTGACATATTTCTAAGGAACAGAACATGGCAGCAGTGACTATGTGTGACCATCATAAAAGGCACTGAAGCTTCTTCCTTGCTCTCTCTCTTGGATCACTTGCTCTGAAGGAAGCCAACTTCCATGTTGTGAGGACACTCAATTAGCTCTACAGAAGGGTCCACATCAATAGGAACTCATGCTTCCTGTCAAGGCCAGCAAGAAACTGAGGCCTTGTCAACAGCATGCGAGTGAAAGATCCTCCAGGCCCAGTCATAGCCTAGCCAACATTTTAATTATAACCTCATGGGCGATTCTAAGCCAGAACCATCCAGCTAAACCACTCCTGAGTACCTGACCCACAGAAACTGAGATAAGAAATGCTTAAAACTGTGCTCTAAAACTGCAAATATAAGATTGTACCTGAACACCCAGCTCACAATATCAGATTTCAAAAGGCAAAGGGAGAAGTTGTTGCAGAGGAAAGAGTGAATGAGGGTATATATCTCTACGTTTAAGAATGAGGAAAGTGTATATAACAGCACATGAAGAGACTGGATATACATAAGCACTGGTCGTGTATGTCATTCTGTGAGCTTTATCTGAATGCAACAGGGAGACACTGAGAATTCCAAGGAGTAAGAAAGTCAGATTTGTGTTCTACAAAGTGGACTCTTGTTGCAATATAGAAAAGAGCTCCAAAGGAGCTTCCTCTAATCCAGACAGTAGAGAGGAAATTGCAGCCATTCAGTTTAGGTAGGTGATGACCTGAAATATGTTAGCAACAAGAAGAAAAAAGTAGTAGGTGAAAAGAGTGATATTAAGAAGAGATAAAGACAGGACTTTGTGATTGTATTTGAAATGAAATGTCATCAATATCTCCAACTCTCTGAGGGGAAAATCACGGTAATATGAAAATATTTAGAACAAATAAAAATCTTAATTAGTATATGTAGCATACCTTTTAAATTAGAAAAAAGTCAACACATTCTGAAAATGGAAATAAACTTTAAAATCATGACTGTCCTAAAAAATGGAGCAATAAAGTTAATATGATGAAGGCATAAACAGTTCTGCACCATTCTGATTTACATAATCTAAAACCTTAAGAGTCATTTATAACTGATAAGACCAACTCTTTGTACATTTCCAACATGTTTTATTGCTAATATCATGTATCGTTCTATTTTTCCCCCTTTTTAGATAAAAGAACTAAAAAGATACTTTTAGTTCTGAATATGTGTGTCAGATATGTCCGAATATAACTGACTGTTCCTATTTGGGGTAGAATTAACTATTTACGATAAACTTTAAAAAGCTTAAACTGTACTTTCTTAGAAGTTTTTGCCTTACTTTTATAATTCAGTGTTCTTGTTATAAAACTTTTCTATTTCATAATTCTAAATCCTGCATAACTTGAAGTTAAAATATTGGAAGAAATATTATTTTATCATAAAAGGGAGGGGCACAAACCTACCCTGAAACAGGTAATGAAAATAAAATTTGTATATTAACAGAGAAAGAAAATAATGTCTGATATTCTAATTTTCTGATCTTTACTGCAATCTGAAAGGACACAAAATTAAGTCAGATATTTGTAGTATAAATGAGACTAATAAGCACAATCATTTGGATCTGGCTTAATAATTAAAAGTCCACAATTACCACCTTCTAATTGAAAATGTTACTCACAAAATGCCAGTATTTACTGTTATGAAATTGTTGAAGAGTTTCATTAAGTAGATTATTTCTGGAACTAAAATAAAAGTGACATTTAACATGAAATTAAAGGAACATTTAACTAGATTATGAAAATAATTGGCCTTTCCCATTCTTTTTCTTTCTGTAAAAACAAGCCATATTTCATTTTTTAAGTATGGGGGGGGGAAGCATCTCTATGCTTTTCCCTCTCATTTCCAAAGAAAGCACAATTTCCTTGGAATAATGCAATTGTATTAATGGAAGAATACAATGGAATAATACAATTTCTGGTATGCTAACTCCAACAGTACTCATTTATCAAGTTGACATTTGTAGTTCCTTTTGGAGTACTACTGACTAAACGTAACTAATAAAAGCAAAATTTAAAGATATGTATTAGATGTATGTTAAAAGGCACATATTAGGAATGACAATTAATTAAAAACAAAACATTTCATATGGTAATAAACAATGTTGTTCTGGCACAGGGATGGGCATATAGACCAATGGAATAGAGAGAGAGCCCAGAAATAAACTCTCACATATATCCCAGTGGATTTTCAACAAGGAGGCCAAGATTATTACAATAGGGAAAGAAGAGCTTAAAAAATAAATAAACAAATAAAGGTGCTGGGGGAACTCCTATCCACACACAAAAAAATGAAGTGAAACCCTTACCTTACACCACATACAAAAACTGACTTATAATGGATCACATACCTAAATTTAAAAGCTAAAACTATAAAATTCTTACAAAAAAACATAAGAGCGTTACAACCTTGGATTTGGCAATGGTTTCTTAAATATGGCACCAAAATCATGGCCAAAAAAAAAGAAAAAGAAATTAGACTTAATCTTAACCAAAATTAAAATTTTTCATTCATCAAAGGGCACTCTCAGGAGAATGAAAAGACAACCCACAACTCAGCATCAAAAACACAACCCAATAAAAAATGGGCAAAGAACCTGAAGAGACACTTCACCAAAGAAAGAAGAAATGCAAATATTCAATAAGCATATGAAATATGCTCAATATTATTAGTCATTAAGAAAATGCACATCAAAACCACAATGAGATACTACTTCGCATCCACTTAGTATGGCTATTATTAAAAAACGGAAAATAACAAGTGTTGGCAAGGATATAAGAGAATTGGAACCCTTGTGCATTGCCGGTGGTAATGTAAAATGGTATAACCACTGTGGAAAGTAGTATGTCATTTCCTCAAAAAGTTAAACAAAAAGTTACCACGTGGCCCAGCAAGTCCACTCTTAGGTGTATATATACAAAAGAACTGAAGACAGAGATTCTCATAAACAGATACTGTATGCTAATATTCATATTATCCGCAATAGCAAAATGTAGAAATAACTAGCATCCATTAATAAGATGAATGAATAAACACAATGTGGTATATACATACAATGGAATAATATTCAGCCACAAATAAAAGAAAGTTCTGATACATGCAACAACAAGGATTGAACCTGGAAAATTTTGTATTTGAAACTGAAAACATTACACTAAGTGAAATAAGTAAGACACAAAAGGAAGGACAAATATTGTATGTTTACACTTTATCGAAATATCTAGAATATGGACATTAACATTTATAAGAGACAGAAAATAGAATAAAAGTTACCAGGGGCCAAGAAAGGAGAATGGGGAGTTACTGCCTAATGAGTACAGAGTTTCTGTTTGGAATGATCAAAAGAATGGTAACAGCGTCACGTAATGGCTACACAATAATCGGACTGTATATAATGCCACTGAATTGTATATCTAAAAAAAGTTAAAATGGTAAATTTTAGCTTATGTATTATTTTAATTACAATTTTAAAAAATTAAGCATTTAAGATTCAATATTATTCCTGAAACGGAATTTAATTAGATCTAAAGTCTATCATAACATAATTTTAAAACATAAACTGATACAGTACTATTTTCAAAGTATGTATTCAACATTAAAATCAAATATCCAATTACACTGCCCAAACTAAAAGAGAAGACTATAAATTATCCAATTGGAGGGCTTTTGTTTTTACAGCAAGAACAAGAACTTGGCATTCAAGACAAACTAAACTCACAAACACTGCATAGAAATAAAAGCCAAGATCATTGCAGGCTAGAAGTCTTTAGTTGTCTATTTTTACTTTGTTTCTATTTCCACATCTAGAACTTTCTCTTTAAAGTAGTTTAAAAATGGGACATCTAAGAGAAAAATATGTGTAAATTTTGAACAATAAAAACTGTAGAACTTCTAGAAAGTAGGAACTTTCTAGAAGTGTGCAAACCTCAGTTAACAGGAATTAGGAAGAAAGATCCTAATAATACACAAACACACAAGTGTCACAATTTGTCTCATGCTTTTGGCAAGCAGCACAAACTAGTCATTTACCATGCTATTTTCTAATCAGAAATGTCACCATTTTCCAAAAACTAATAATAAACTTAATTGGGAAGTCCACAAAAGTAGAGCCTCGTCATATATTTAGGGATAAGATATTAATCAAAAAAGATCATGTTTTTATTATCATGCTGGATAGCTAATAAGAAAATCATCATTTTTTATGAACAGCTGAACAATATTATAAACTAAAAAAAAAAAAACAAAACAAAACAGGAAGACACAAAACAACAATGCAAAATACAAGCAAAAGGTAACATTTAGTTCATCAAGGCAAGTCCACAAAAGACGGGTACTGGAGAAACTGAATACAGGCCTAAGCGGCCATATTCCCCTGTAATTATACCGTCCTTTTCACTCTCTTCTTGCCAGCAAGCATTCTGTCTTGATATGATTACCACCACTGCTTTTCTCAGAAAAAAAAAAAAAAAAAAAAAAAAGAAACCAAGTGTGGACTTAACTTACTTATGAAAATAATTTATAAGCACTAGATAAAAATTCACTGATAGATTTTCTTTCCTAGCTGTGAAAGTATTTTCAGAAGAATACTGATAGTCTCAGCATATGGTAATCAGCAAGTGACTGGTCAGCTAATATTTAAGAAGGAGGGGAAGCTATTCTAAAACTCTAATACTGTGCTGCAACTGAGTTTTGATGTTTTAAGAATGTTGTTCCAAATAGTACACAGGCTTTTAAATGAAATGAAGAAATCCCAGGGCTCTTGTGATCTCTAACTCATTTTTTCAAACTAATCATGGACTCTTGAGAAACTGAAAATAATATACTGAAATAACAAAACAATTTCCATGGAGGCTATCAAGTGAAAGCAATATAATTTCAGTTTAAAGTAAGTGCAGTACAAAGACAATTCAATTACGCATGTTAGAGTTGAGTGTTTTTTGTGTTGTGCTTAGAGTCTGGCTAGCAAACGCCTGTAGGTCGTCTTCTTGGACTCACTGACAAAAGATGTTTGCTGATTTTATTCGAATTAACACTGAGCCAGGGAAAAGAGATGAATATATATGCATACGAACAAGTATGTATACAATAAACAGTGTTCGCTTTGATCTGAAATAACTGATGTAACTTTTAATGCATCAATCAACCAGACCTCTTTTGAGTTATTTCACTGATCCATGGCAACATTTCAGTCTCTGACCTCTCACCTTTTTTTTTTAACACACTTCGGATTTGTAGAGATGGTGGAGTTATAGAAGCCTGAAAGAGGCCAGAGAGCCTGGGAGGTCAGCTGCCAAAGCCTACAAGGCTAGTTGAAACCTTCTTTACAAAGATAATTCACAATCACTGAAAACCTATTAATTTAGGTCATTTGGCATAGGAGCATTAAAAGAATTGATAATTACAGAAGCTAGATGATAGATTTATAAATGTAAAACTTAAGGGTTTGAAATTTTCTGTAATAAAAAGTTAAAAGTAAAAAAAATAAATTGTCATATTCTATATATGAAATAGCAAATTATTATGTT
This sequence comes from Eonycteris spelaea, assembly GCA_003508835.1. NCBI lineage: Eukaryota > Metazoa > Chordata > Mammalia > Chiroptera > Pteropodidae > Eonycteris > Eonycteris spelaea. The sequence continues at coordinate 2,706,353 of PUFA01000201.1, forward strand.
TCAGACTTTAAAAAGTAAGATTGTGGGCCAGTAATAAATTGAGCAGAGAGAATTATTCCTATTTCTCTGGTATAGATAACTACCTCTTTCCTTCACTGTTAAATACAACAAATTTATTTCAAATTCATTATGTTTACTAACTATATCTCAAAATGTCAGAGCAATAATAGAAATCATTAATAACTTTGACATTTTAAAAAATCTTTGGCAAAAAAGAAACACCATAAGCAAAATGAAATGACAAATAAGAACACTGGGAGAAAATATTTGTGATACACATTACAAATAAAGAACTAATATTCCTAATATACAAAGACCTTAATAACAGAAGAAAAAAGACCAAAAATCCTAGAGAAAAATGGAAAAAGATATGTACAGCCATCCACCCCTGCCATATACATGGCTCTTACAGATCTGAAATATATTAAACTTAACTCATAAGAAAAATACACTGAGACTCCATTTCTTTGCCCTTCAGCTTGGCAAAAATTTAAAAGCCTGACAATACATTGTCTTTGTAAGGCTCTGGGAAAACAGGCACTATCACAGTACATCACTGGTGGGAATGCGAAAGAGCACAACCTGTGCAAAGGAACTTGGTAACACCTAGCAAAACACATATCCATTTACCCTTTGACCAGGAATCCCACTCTATATTTATCCTAAAGATACACCTCCAAAAGTATAAAGACATATGCACAAGGTTATTTATTAGCACACTCAATAATGGCAAAGTACTAGAAGCTACCTGAATAGCCAAACATAGAAAACAGACGAATTACCTGGCATCATTCACACAGAACAATGACAAACTCTATAACTGATATAGAATGATTTCCAGAGTATATTTCCAGTGAAAACAGCTAAGTGCCAAAGTGCTAATAGAGACAGCACACTACCCACCACTTTGTCTTAGAAAAAAAGAGAAATGAGAAAACATACATATATCTCTTATCATTACAAAAAGAAAAGTCAGAAAGATAAACAAAACTAATGAAGGTAGTTATCTATAAGGGTGGGGTGTTACTGTTTGTTTTTGTAGTGGTATAAGTGAAGCAATTTTGAACCATATTAGATGATTCTCATTTAGAGCAAATGAGTAAAAATGTTGGTATTGTTAAGAGCCCATGTTTTCACTATAAAAAAAGGAAGAATTGGGGGAATCAGTGTGAACTCATATTTCTAAAGTATATAACTGTGTTCATACCTATATCCATGTTACATGAGCATATGTGAGCATATGCGTGCAAATGTGTGTATACATATGCATGTATATTACACATATATATATAAATACATATATTTTCTACTTTTGTCCCCCTATAGGGCCCAGAAGCAAAGATATCTAGCAGTAATATACATACTAAGTGTCCAGATCTTGGTTCCAAGTACTATTTTTCATTAAAAAGGATGAGGTCTCATAGGATAAATGACTGATTCTTGGGCTGGGCAGAGAAGGTAAAAGAACATCCTTATTATAAATAATGAAAATAATAAAGTACTCAAAAAAATGAGGGCTTGTAAAAGGATGCAGGTGCTGGCATGATAAAAGACAGTCCCACTGATTAGATCTGGGACAATTTCAGCACCAAAATATTTAAGAATAGTAATGAATTATTAATCATTGGGGGAAAATAGGAACCCATGAGTGTGATAATAAATAAATAATACATATAGATGGATAAATAAAAGGGCTCTAATAACAGTAGAATGCTAAGTAATGATTAGTAAAAGTAGAGGCAGTGCTGGGGCTGGGAAAAAAATTTTACAACCATAACAGTAAATACTGGTTCAAGCAAGTTATCATCAATGGATCCTACATATAGGGGAAGAAATTTTGATGAGAAGCGGAGTATTTTAATTGTTTGGAGTATTTCCTCACAGACTGCTTATTACTTATAAGGTTATAATAACTATACAGTGGAGAAATCAGACCAAGAAACAAGGTTGTTAAAATTTAGATCACAAATGAGGGGCAAATGGACATTGCATACTTCTAGATGAGATGTGTGAAGAAAGACACGTCCCCTATGTAATATCCCATCCAGAAATGCATAACCTGTCTTATCAAGAGGAAATATAGGGTATACCAAAGATAAAAATAAAGAATGCACTGTTTAAAAAAGTGGGGGGAGAAAAGGAATGGGAAGGTGACTGTATAACACTGACCTTGAACAACATGGGTTTAAACTGCATGGGTCCACTTACACATGGATATATTATTGGAATTTTTTTTAGAAGATTTGTGACAATATGTAAAACTCAGATGAATCACGCAGCCAAGAAATAATGAAAATTTAAGAAAAATACTAGATATATCAGGAATGCAAAATACATGTATTTTCTGTTCCTTACATTTTTCTTAGTAACATTTTTTTCTCTAACTTATTTTATTATAAGAATACAGTACATGTAACATACTAAATAAGTATTAATCTAGTTTTTATGCTATTGGAAAGATTTCCAGTTAACAGTAGGCTATTAGTAGTTTGGGGGAGTCAAAAGTTATATACAGATTTTCAACTTCCTTGTGCCAGCATACCTATCCTCCACATTGGTCAAAGGTCAACTGTATTTAAAAAATGTCGATGTTATAATACAAAACAAAGGTTAACAAAAGAGCTAATAAGGTTAAAAAGATTTTTTAAAATGCTATAGACATGACATCTAAATGCAATATGTGATCATAGACTGAATTCTGTACTGGAGGGAAGGAATTTTCTATAAAGGACATTTGTCTGACCAATTGACAAACTGGAAAACAACTGAGAGATAAAGTAAATGTTAAATCTACTAAAGTGTTTACGCTGTTATGAAAGAGATTATCCTTATACTTCAGAAATTCAGACTAAGGTATTAATGAATACTGTGTACTTCTCTAGTTATTTGGGTTTTAAAAAATGTTCTCTGACCAATGTTTTGTTTTCAGCCTAGGGATCTTGAACTAAGAATGTGATTAGGCCCAAAGGGTTATGATACATTCAATGTAACTCTCAAATGAGTCCATGAAAATAATATATATGCGTATATGTGTATTTATAAATACATACACAGAGACACTTATTCACAAAGAATAATAAAGCATTTGGAACAAAAGGTCAACAACTGGTAAATCTGGACAGTAATAATGAACGTTATTACTTTTGCAACTTTTCTTCAAGTTTGAAATTATTTCCAAAAAAGCATCATTATATTTAAAGTCTGAAAACATTATTTTTCTCCCTAAATTATATTTGTTTCTGTAATTTCTACACAGCGGAACAGGTCCAGCGTCAACCAGTTATCCAGCTAGAAACTTAGCAGTCAATCTAGATTCCCCAATGGTTTCAATTCATTTCTTTCCTTTCCTTCAACTCTTCATGCCCAAAGGAAGCATATCATAAGGAAATATCTTTTATATTTGTCCTTTTTTCTCCAATTATACTCTCTGGGTTCAGGACCTGATAATCAGTCAGCATCTCTCATTTAATTTACTGCTACAATCTACAAATGATCACCTTTCCTCCAGTCTTGGTTCGAAACCATTTTAAACACTGCTCCAGAGTACCTTTCCCTTAATGAAATATGATCGTGTTACACTCTGTTATTTCTCAATTGGTCCTAACTATAGGTAAGAAAGAACTTAAAGAATCAACTTAAAAATTCCAACGCTGATCAAATATATTACTTTGGATCTTGAAAAGCAAATAAGCAAGAATTATTGGCCCAAAGATTTAAAGATTAGTATAACATTATTATAAACTTCATCATAAAACCACTACAGGAAGGTTCTTAGACCCAATCTTAAAGAAACTGCTATTTAGCAATATATTCAGTGTCTCTTGCACAAATAACATGGGATAGGAACTCGGAAAAAAGGAGGAGGTCCTGACAAAGAAACAATGAAAGGAAAATGCAGGAAACAGGAGGGAAGGAAAGGGAAAGAAAGAAAAAGGTAGAGTATTGAAAAGTAGGGAAGGAAAAGTTAGAAAGGGTAAGAGGAAGGGGAAAGGAAGAAGAGAAGTCTATTCTCTAGGATTTCATAGTAAACAGGAATTTGTCTAGTAGTAAAATGTCAGCATTTTGAGATTAACTGGCCATCTCTCAATTGTTCCTAATGCAACAGCAAACTGAACATAACCAAAGAAAAGTTCTTGTTTTATGTCTTTATAAATATCTGATGTTTTATTGGAAGTTACTCGAGAACAGTATTATTGGTAAAGTATATTCTGTATTCAGGAATATCTATAAGCAAACATGGAATCATGTTTCTATTGCTTTAATTTTATCAATTCTTTTTTAAATTTCTCAATTCAAGGCATCAATATATAATTATATAAAACTACCTATATATATGTACATTACATACAAAAGTTATATAATACATATTTATATCTGGATTCTAGAATCTTGTGCACCTACACTTGTGCACCTATACTTGCAGATTTCAGATATCAGTAATAGATTCAAGTAACTTTCAACTTTAAGCTGCACAATAAAAATACTTTATTTTATAAAGATAAAAGTTTCTTGATATTTTGCACTAAGAATATAAAACACTACAGATAGCAAGATACACAGCAAAGAGTTCATTAAATGATTTTGTTGTTAGGACAAAAAGCTTACCTAATAGTTCTTTTCTAGTTTATAGAAATTCTCACCCTCTTTTTGTAGAATGGGAATATTTCTGTGAACCTGTTTTTTCAGGTAGTAAAAGCGAAATCAAAAAGAAGAAAAACTAAACAAAAGTAATGAAGATTAAATAAGTCTCAGCATGGCTTCCTCTACCCACAAGTTTTGTTTTAATTGCCAGGTTTACTTAGTCTTTTATAACAAGTATCGTTTACCCTTCAAACTTAATTTTAAAATTTTAACTGTGTTTGTGTGTGCGGGTGGGGTGAAAGAAGGATGAAGGGAGAGAAAATATCAAAGATCAATTCAGTTTACAGACAGACTTCTTTTGCTTAGATTTTTATAGGTCTAACTAAGCATGTAAATATATGATCAACAGAAGCAAGAATTTTTATATGCAACAAAGGTGTCATTTACTCTCCATGCATATTGCTTAAAGCATTAAATGACAGCTAAAAATGGAAGTGCCTGGCCTATCTTCTATTACACCAGGAAATGTGGTCAGAGATCTTTGAGTTTACCAAGACAGTCTGTCTGCCTCTTTAGGTTTTGTAAATAATGGGGGAAGGGAAAAAATCATCTTAGTCTTTTATTTAAAGATAATCAGATCTCTAATGAATTCCTTTTCAATCTGTAATGCTAACAAATGATACCTTAGTGGTTCGTTCCATACCCTGGGTCCCGAGCTATCAAAAATAAAAATTCCAACTGGATAACAGACTAACAGTCCTTGCTAGATATTATTTTTCCTACATCAATGACAAAATCTTTAATGAGTTTTTTGTTCTTTTATTTAAAAAATTTAAAATTAAATAAATTCCTGTTAGCTGTATCAAAAGCAAAGCATCCAGACTGTAAATATTCACTAAGTCCCATTGATTTTAGCTCACAGCCCTGAGACCAATGAATCATTTTTCTACAAATGAAAGCAAAGTACAAAAATTTTACACTAACTTATTCTACTTTTTTATAAAGCAGATGTATTTCATGTTATAGCATTTAGAGAATATTTTTTCAAAAACCATCACTGTAGAGATTTTTTTCAATGTATAACAAATGGAAATCACTCCATGACTCTATTCCATGACCCCACTCACATTCTGTTTCCTAGGCATCAGCTCAGTTTCCTGTGCAGGACTTCACTCTTTACAAAGAGATTTAACCGGATCCTCATAATTCTGTTTAAGAAAATTAACATATGTCTAGTACCCACAAATGCCAGGCTCCACATTCAGCATTTTCATGAGTTCTCTCTTTAACCCTAACCATAATCACATGAAACTGTTATTATCGATTCCTTTTTACAGCAGAGAACACTGAGAATAAGAGAAGTTAAGTAGCCCAAGGTCACATCCTAGTAACCAGCACCAGGCTGCTTTAGAAACAGGTCTGCCTAACTCCAAAGCTTCTGTTCTTTCCCTTACACTATGCTGCTTCATCATGACAAAAGAGGAAACAGTCGGAGGCGAGGGTTCTTGAACAAGGCTGCTTGGCTAGTAGTATGCGGTAAAATAAGATTTCAATTTAAGATCTTCTGATTCTGAAATTCTTCTCACTATAGTACCTAGACACTTCGGTACACCTCAGTACCTACACAATCATTATAAAACATATAGATACAGCCAAAGTATAAAATCATGGCTCCAAATTTCCCCCTGAAAATTTGCAAGAAGCAGTACAATATATTAATATGACACCTGTAATCCATAGAAAACTTCGAAACACACAAAAGGTCTAATGTACACCTCCTTTGCTTTTCCAATAGCAGTTAAACTGACCTGGGCTCACTGTGCCTCCCTACAGTCAACGCAGAAAATTCAAAGACTTCATTTGTTCAACCAAGTGGCCAATGCAGAATGAACATCCAACCTTCTAGGTGCTGGGGACTGATTCCTCAACCCTCTCCTCTCTTTATCAAGTAACTCAGTGTCATTCCCTTTAAAGCATTCCCTTTAAAACTTCTTTCTTTTCCTAGTCTTTTCCCAAATTCTGCTTCATTAACCTAAGAGAAACTTTTCTCATTTGTCAACTTCAACCCAGTAATAATTACTTCTAGCCACCTATCCAAGTCCTTCATATATTTTTCTTGTATAGCTCATGTGGCTTCCTGTTCCTGTAACAAATATTTTCCAATTTCACTGAGCAGACACCAGGAAGAAATGCAGAATGTGGCTTTCTACAAGAAAATTGTTCTGGACTCTGTTCAAAAAGTTAGTGTTGGGGGAGGGAGGATGTAGATGGGGTAAAAGGGATCAAATACGTGGTGACAATAAAGAATTAAAAATAAATAAATAAATTTTTAAAGTATCATTTAAAAAGGAAGAAAGAAAAGAGAAAAAGGATAAGAGAAACTAATCTAGATTTTAAAAGAAAAATGAGACACAAGCAAATGTATTTGTGGACATTAACTAGATTGTTGTGTGAAACAGCTATGAAAGCAATCTTGGGGATAACTGGAGAATTTGGATATGGACTAGATTTTAACATGACAATATGGAATTATTTTGCTGAAGTATTTATGAGTGAAGCCTCACGATAGTTGAAATTACTTTCAAATGGTTCAGCAATGCCACACCCTCTACCTAGAAAGTATATAAACAACAAGAATGTGGCAAAACATTGAAAATTGTTGAATCAAGGTTGATAGTATTTAGATATATACTGTATATTCATTAAATTTTTCTTTGTTCTAAATTTTCAAAATGCAAAGTTGGATTTAAAGTGAGAAAGCTAAAATCATGGGCATTTTCTACTTGTTTTTAGGTTTCCAGTATTTTTGAAGGAGCAGGAATGAAAAACTTCCCACTGGTCTGCGCACTAACTGCTAAATCTTAAAAATGGGTCACCACTCTAGTTCAACTGTAAGGCTATACAAAATTATGACATTACTCTTTCTTTTTTCTCTATAAACAAATGTATTTTACATCACAAGACTTTAAATATAAAACCATAAAATTTCCCCATGTTACCAAAGATGAAAATTTGTGGTTCTACTACACAAATCTTTTAAAGTATATAGTTTACAGCCTCCATCAGCATGTCTTATATCAAGGTAGAAAAAAGGTAAAGGAGCAAATTACATTTTCATAAAATCTGTGAATTACTTTAATATGTCTTATGCAATCTCTCAGATGTTCTTCTCTTTTCTGTTAATTCTATGATAGATACTTCTTTTTACTGTTACAAGGCCCAACCACTCTCAGAGACCCAGCTATTAAGCAAATCATACTGAAAGGAAGACTACAAAGAACCTATTAAAAAAAACAAAAAAGACAGCTAAGGTTACCACACAGTTTTTGCTGGAATATATGTTAGACAGAATACTATTTAAATTTTTAAAGGACCTATGCATCTTCAAAATAAAGTTATAATATATGACTGAACATTCATTCACTTAGTTCACAGACCATTTTCCACTATTAAATTAGACTTAAAATATATCACATTCCAGACTTATATGAGCTTTGAAAAATGAGTATGCCACAAAATCACATGACCTACAAAGATAAGAAAAAGCAGCATTAAATTCAGAACCTTATAATGTATCAAAACTTAAAATCCAAAAATTTTTTTATGGATAATGGTTTGCTTCAGTTACCATACTAAAGACACTTTCTTCCACATAGGCCCTTCTAAGAAAACCTGCCCTCTCCCCCACTTGCTCAAAAGGCATCTCTGTTGGGAAGGGTCCTTCCGGCAGCTGACTGAACAGCGCTGGACATCCTTCCAAACATGAGACAAACAGATCTTCTCTCCCAACAAGTTAGAATTTAGAATACAGTAAACAAGATATTTAGCTCTGGTGGCACAGGGCTAGCTGAACTTAATACCCCCGACTAACCACTCCACACTGGTAAGAAAGCAGAGAAAACCAATTGGCAGGTAGAAACAAAAACAAGAGTACAAGCAACTCCTGAAGAAGAAATGGAGAATAAATACCTAAAAACATTGTTACTGGAAGCATGGCTGTACTTACCATACTTGACTTCAATAGTTTTTGGTATCAGGATTATCTATATCTATCTAGGTACAGAACTTCCAAAGGAAGCAGATGAGCTAAATTAATATACTAAATATGATTAGGACATAGCAAAGCCTTGGATTCAACTATAAATCAAAAGATTCTTCCCCACAATAGGATGTTAATCTTATAGAGGGTCACCTGAGAAGATAGAACAAGTATTTTCTTACAACAGGATAAAACATTATTAAGTATGTAAATTTATCTATTAAACAGGATAAGTCAATATTTTACATAATGAATATTCACAGACTGTTGTCTTCAAATATAAAATAAGAATTCAAATATATTAAACATGCTTCATACTTTTAGGAAAAAAGAAAGAAGTGATATCTGTCTTCGCATGTAAGAGAGGCAGTACAGCAGGATAGTTCAACGCCTGAGTCCTAGAGACAGACCCCTAGGTCTGAATCCTGGTTGTGTCATTTCCTAATCCTGTGACCTTGGGGAAGTAACTCCCCCTGCCTTTTTTTAGCAGCATAAAATTAGTAAATAATAGGATCAATCTCATAGGGTTGTTATGAAGAATAAATGATGTAATATCTACAAAAATCTAGGCGACAGAAACTGTTCTCTGCGATTAATACAGTTATTATTGTTGTTGCCTATTATGTTCGAGGGGAGGTGGATTTCATATATCTTCTAATTATAAAACTGAAATCCTTGAATAGGATCATTCTTTAGCAAGGGCAGGAAATGAAAAACACAAAAATGTATAATCCAAAAAACAGGGAGATAAAGATAAGCCCACATAAAAAAAAAACAAAAACAAAAAACATAATCCCTATTTAGAGTGTCTGTATCAATAAACTAAGAGGTGTTCTTTCATGAGAATAGCTTACCTTCTGATAAAATTTTGCAAAAGTTTTCCTTCAATAAACTCTGACACAAAAGAAACCCCTTATTACAGAACGCCCACTGAAATACAGAAAAACATCAGGATACTCTACTGATGCTGGAGAAAAGTAAAAATGTTTTAAAAATATTAAATTTTAAAACATTTTACAAAAATAGACCAAATCTTAACTCTGATATCAAGAAGTTTGAATTTCTGAAACATCATTGGTTCAGAAGTAACTATAAAAATTCATTCCTATGGGGTTTTGGAAACATCTCTGGAGTAGGCAATTATATAGTTAAAAAAGAACTAGAGATATTGTAAGGAGAAAAACAATTCTTGCATCATGAATACATGATCCATGATTTGTTTTCCACAAAATATGCAGTAAGACCAAATATAAAAGAACCAAACAAAAAGATTATAAATTATGTGAAAGGAAAGGACACACAGTGAAAGGGAGGGAGGGCAGACCATTATACTTAATTTCAGCTATTTGGAGGGAAGAAGAACCCAAATACCCTAATTTTTATAAGAAATCCCAAGATGATTAGTAAAAAATTAAAAAGCAAACAAAAATTTAAAAGGGCCTGTACTTCCTTACCTATGTTTTGAAATCAAATAATTCTGTAACATATTACACTTCAGCATATAGACATATTCATGACAGTCCTCAAATACAGAATCTTTACTTTCAAAATATGATTCTCTAAGCTTTTTGAGTCTCCTGCCACTATACACCATGAAGATAATAAAACAGATTGAGAGTTTATAATTCAGATTCCTTCCCCCCACACTCTTCACATATCATTTACACTTTAAAATGAAGAGCCCTTAAGAAAAGCAACATTCTTCTTCATTTTCATTTATATAAAGCGCGCACACACACACACACACACACACACACCACACACACACACACACAATTCACTCAGGCAAAGGTAAAGCAGATGTCTGACCACATTAGGAGCCAAGTGTATGTGAGCAAACTTCCTCCTAAATTCCGTATTTCCCTCAAGTTAGTAATAGATCTTTTTTCTAAAAAAGAAACGTCAAGCTTTCTTAGAATGCTACTAAGCAGCCACAGTCACCTTATGACAAAACACACTTTAAGATGCTTTTTAAGAGGGGTCTTTGTAAAACTGGGGTGCAAGGGGTAATCCTACCATGAGTAACATAAAACCAATGTGACATGTCCTTTACAAGACAGTGAAAGAAGCAGGCATTCTTTCCCCACTGCTTTCCCTGAGGCCAGAACCCAAAAGAGACTGGCTAGTAGCTAAAGTTTAAAAAGAACATAAAATTGAAAAGTTGACATCCTAGTGTTACCAATTAAAAAAAACTGTTTAGCGACTGCAAAATATCTTTTCAGACCTACCGTAAAAACAACACATTTATTTCCTCCATTCCATTTTCCCCATCCTTTCTAAGTCAACAATTTAACCAAGGCCTCTAAAATTGCATCTTTTTAAGCAAACTCTATTCAACTTTTCAAAAATAAAGTCAGTATGCTAATAAAATGTATCATCAATCAACTAAACACTAAGAATTATGTATTATCATTAGCAGGACATCATTTTGTTTATATTCTAACCTTCAAAAATGCATGAGTAAAGTCGACTTTAGTTCAATGTTTGTTACGACAAATGATAACTCACATAAATGTGAATTTTACTTATGATGTGCCAGGTACAGTGTTAAGCACTTTACAAGCATTATGTCATTTAGCCCTTACACACTTCTATTACATGCTATTAGTAAACCCATTTTACAGATAAAGAAATAAGAAAGTTAAGAAACTATCCTAGGGCAAATAGTTGTAAGCAACACCACCATAATTTAAAACAGGTAATACGCCTAAGTTTGTAACCTTAACAAAAACACCTATGACGCTGCTGTTTTTTACTCAAATATCTGCTTTTAGTACTTTATAAAATTTTAAAATTATACTGTCAATAAAGACTGATGCATAATTTGTCTTCAAAGCAAGGGCAAATGAAGGATATTCAAAGCCAAAAATCAACTCAATGATGCAAGTATAGAAACCTCAGGCTCTAATCAATAAACCAAAAATCTAAGGAAAAAAGTTACACAATAGGAGATTAAGTGTGATTAAAATGATTTATATTTCTAAATCCTAAACTTTAAGTATCATTTCTTGAAATAAAGAACAATTGAATTAAATTCTATAATCCTAACTAATTAGTAATGCTATTTACTTTTCAATTTTTTTTCCTGATTATACAAACTTTTAAAACTTCATTAAGTATATTTGCACTTCTTACGCTGAGTTCCCTTCCTTGAACTTTTAAAACTCTCAATATATGGTTCTAGAATACATTCAAAACAGACTTTCATTTCTAGATAACATTTTTCTAAACCGTAAAGTATACAACACTATTTTTCCTCAGAAGCCCAAAATCTAGTAATAAATCTATCTGTTCCCAGAAGTTTTCATTTTAAAAAAGATGAAATATAAACAAAACTCTCAGGTCAAAACTCTGGTCATGTAGAATAATCCTAAGAGCCTAAATTTAAACTTCTTCTTCACCATAATCAATGCGACAAGCTTTTTCAACGAAAAGGCATTACCACTTCATTAAAATGTTAGACAAATTCCCCAGTCCACTGTATGTGTATCAAAAGAAAGTCTTAAATTTAGAATTCTCTATGGCTTCTGTTAAACTACATCCTGCTAGTAAGAAGGGATATCACATAGAAATCCTATTTAATTCCTACTCACTGAACTTCTCTGTACAGTATGAAATGACAAACTTCCAAACCTAGTGAGTGAGAGTTAAGTCTCATTGTTTCTAATAATGAGGTGTTCACTGACTCCTAAAATGTATGATCTATGTTTATAATAATTCACAAATAATTACAGCTGACCCTTGAATAACACAGGGAGTTGGGGTGCCAACCTCTCACAATGTTGAAGATCATCATATCACTTTTAACTTCCCCCAAAATCAGTCACCCCTCAGTATCCTTTGGGGATTGGTTCCAGAAGCCACCACGGATACCAAATTCCAAGGATGCCCAAGTCCTTCATATAAAATGACACAGAACAATGCACACAGTCAGCTCATACAATTGACCCAAAAATATGTTTTTGATCAATCCACTGGTTGAATCAGTGGATACGAAACCTGAGGATACAGAGGATAGAGATAACTGACTGCATATCTATTGAAAAGAATCCACATATAAGTGGTCCAAGAAGTTCAAATTCGTGTTGTTCAAGGGTCAACTACATAATTAAACAACCACTTACACAATTCAGTCATGTAATCAGATGCTTTAGAAGTATACAATCTATTCTAATGAAGTTGTTTTAAACAATCTTTTCTTCCTTGAATTGAGATTTTCTTAGACTAAATTCTCTCTCTCTCTCTCTCTCTCTCTCTCTCACACACACACACACACACACACACACACACACACACCCCTACTTACCTACCTTGGTTAATTCATATAGATAATAATGCCAGCTAGGTCAATTTTCACTTTCAGAAACACAACTGAACTGCTTTTAAAACAAGATTATGAAATGGTGCCCATAATAATATTTTGCAAGTATGTCTCCATCAATGTAAATACTGAAAACTACTAACTGGCAGATACACCATATATGATGTGTCACTTCATTCTGTAAAAGTCACTGTAATTTGTCATTTCCCTTAGCCAATTGGTGTGTATTAAGTATTCTCAAATGTCTGATAATTCCTAACACTTTATAATAACTTGGTTGTAAAAGGTGACCACAGAAAAGTTGATAAAATTAATCTTAATAACTGTGATTTATTATTCTTAGTTTTTTTTTTTTTAGGCCAATGAGGTTAGGCCTTTGGATATTTCATGAGAAATAGTTTAATAACTCAGCAAAATGCAAAGTTGGGTACCACTTGAAAAATTCTACATAGGACCAAAAAGTAACTGAGTTAACAAAAGGAAACAAAATAAACCCCCGTTTGCCTAAAGAAAAAAAGAAGGAAATAAGTTACACTTCTCCTTTTTTGGTAAAAGGTGAGGGGTATTTTCTGTTTATAATGCTATATGGCACAAAAGTGATAAAGTTCTGTTCAAAGTTTGAGAATAAGCTTTCTGAATAATATAATTTATGCATTTGTCCACTTAGCATCTTTTCTTCTTTCCTATGCACTATAGTAGGGAGCTTCAAAGATGGCGCCCAAGGACCCCAACTCCTGGTATATACACCCTTGTGTAATCCCCTCTCGAGTGTGGGCTGGACCAAATGACCCACTCCTAATGAACAGAAAAATAATGGGATGCCCTTTCTGAGATTATATTATAAAAACAAAGGTTCACACAACTACAGCAGGCTGCTGGCCAACACCCAACACAAAGAACTAGGGCGTTCAGCCCAACAACTGAGAAGGAACTAAATGCTGCCAATACCTGTGTGAGGGACCTGGAGGCAGGTCTGCCCCAGGACCTTCAGATGAGACCGCAGGCCTGGCAGACAGGCTGACTGCTGAATGAGATCCTGAGCCAGAGCACCCTGCGGAGCTACACTCAGATTCCTGATAACAAGAGATAACTACTGTTGTTTTAAAGCCACTTAAGCTTTGAGGTAATTTGTTATATAGTCCTTCGGGTTGAATTGTATCCCCCTCAAAATTCAGATGTTAAAGTCCTAATCACAGAATGTGACCTTATTTGAAGAAGGAAAACTCATCAAGTTAAAATGAGGTCCTTAGGGTGGGCCCTAATCCAATAGGACCGATGTCTTTATAAAAGGGGGACATTGAGACATAGAAACAGGCACACATAGAGGAAAGACTATCTGAACACACACAGAGAAAAGATGGCCATCTACAGACCAAGGAGAGAGGCCTAAAATAGATCTTCCCTCACAGATCTCAGAAGGAGCCAATTCTGCTGACACCCCAATTCCAGACTTACAGCCTCCAGACTGTGAGTCAATAAATGTCTGTTGTGTAAGCCCCCCAGTCTATGGTAACTTGGTATGGTAGTGCTAACAAATTAATCAATGCAGCAACAGAGGATTAATACATACACTTAATTCAAAATAAATTTATTGGTAGTACCAAAATAGCTTCAATGCAGAACTTAAATGGATGACCAAAGCTTCCAAGTCTTTATTCTGGGGAAAAAAGAGCTTAATCTATGTCAGAAAATCTTAGAACGTAGGTTTATTTTTTGTTTTTGTTGTTGTTTTAGTTAGGTGGGAGTCTCGCAATCATATAATGTAACTCATTTCAAAAATTTGTGGTGCTGCTGCTGACGTGCCAAGAGCTGTTTTGAACACTTAACATATATTAATTCCATAAGGACCCTATGAGGTACCACCATCATTAGTTCCACTGTTTAAGTACTATTATCATCAACTCCATTTTTTTTTAAAAAAAAAAGAGTTCAGTATCTGCAGGAGATTGGTTCTAGGAGCCTTCACGGATACCAAAATCCAAGGATGCTCAAGTTCTTTATATAAAATGACACAGAACAATGCATAGAGCCAGCCCACACAAATTCCAATTAAACCTTGCCTCTCAATTCCTAATACTTATTCCTGCATCCATGGTAATCATTTTTATATACTGGAACACAAGATTTTACTTCTACACAGTTTGGGAAACACAGCTTTAACTGAATGTTTGATCCAAATTAAAATAAGACTATTACCTGGAAAAAATAATACTAATATTAGTATTAGTTATCTACATTTTAGTAGGAATAAGTTAGGTCCTCTACAGAGAACAGGCTTTGAAGCATGTGGCAAGACAACCATGGCAAATTTTAAATTGACCATGCCCTACGTCACAACTTGTTCACAGGCACCTAACTGAAGACTCAACATCTGTTCTGGGAAATTTCAGATTGGACACTTAAGAGTTAGCCTTTCTTTGGGAGTCTGAATTAGAAGCTATAATAAAGCTTAGGAGGTAGTGGCAACCATGCTTCCCCTGACAAAAGATGGAAATGTGAAGAAAGCAGTTCCCAAAGAGTGAGACAGACGCACAGGAGCAGCCCTCCAATGACGGCTTGATGAAAACCTGACCAAATCTGATTCCTGGATTCTCCTCAGACAGCACAGCTGCATTTCTGCCCCCAGATCCTGAGGGTTTCCTGAGACACACCAAGAAAGACCATCGGCTTCCTCTTTTTGCTTAAGTTCATTTGAACTGAGTTACTTGTAATCAACAGAGAACTAAGTCAAAAAAATACCTTCTCTAAAGCAGAAGAATGTTATTGAAAGACTAATTACATCTTGTAAAAAATAAGCTTATCAGTGACAATAATGAAAATAATAAAATACTAAATAATAAAATACTAAAACTAGATGGTGATAGTCCTCAAGTGCCTCACAACATAGTTTATCATTCAAACTAGCCATTCGAAGTAACTACAACACAATAAAGGGTTCCAAACCTGTGCTTACAACTAGGTTTTCCAGGAAAATTAAAAAGGAAATGATGCTTTAAAAATATAATTTTAGCATTGTACTGACATAAAAACAGATACATTGATCAATGGAACAGAATATAGTCTAGAAATAAAGCCACGTCTATACGCTCACTTAATATATGACAAAGGAGGTAAGAATATATAATGGTGTAAAGACAATCTCTTCAATAAACGGTGTTGGGAAAATTGGACAGATTCATGAAAAAAAGAAAAAAAGTTGGACCATCTTCTTACACTGTATACAAAAATAGACTCAAAATGGATTAAAGATTTAAATGTAAGACCCGAAACCATAAAACTTTTAGAAGAAAACATAGGCAGTAAACTCTCTGATATTATTAACAAGAATTACTTTTCAGTTTTATCTCCTCGGGCAAGGGAAATAAAAGAAAAAATAAATGGGACTACATCAAACTAAAAAGTTTTTGTACAGCATAGGAAATGATCAATAAAACAAAAAGAGAAGATATTCACTAATGATACATCTGATAAGAATATTCAAAATTTATAAAGAACTTATTCAACTCAACACAAAAAAAACAAACGATCCAATTAAAAAATGGGCAGAAGATCTGAACAGACACTTCTCCAAAGAGGAAATACAGCTGGCTAAGAGACATATGAAAAGATGCTCATGGTCGCTAATCATCAGAGAAATGCAAATTAAAACCACAATGACATATCACCTCACACCTGTCAGAATGACTTTCAATAAATCAAAAACCAGCCAAGTATTGGCGAAGATGCAGAGAAAAGGGACCCCTCAAACATTGTTGGTGGGATTGTAAATTGGTACAGCCACTATGAAAACAGTATGGAGGTTTCACAAAAAATTAAAAATGTAAATACCTTCTGACCCAGTAATTGCACTTCTGGGTATTTATCTAAAGAAAACCAAAACAATAATTCATAAAGATCTATGCACTCCAATATTCACAGCAGCACAATATACAATAGCCAAGATATGGAAGCAACCTAAATGCCCATCAACAGATGACTGGATAAAAAAGTTATGGTTCATATATACAATGGAATATTACTCAGCCATTAAAAAAATGAAATCCTACCATTTGCAATGACATGGATGGACCTAGAGGTTATTATGCTGAGTGAGATAAGTCAGACAGAGAAAGATAAATATCATACGATTTCACTTCCATGCAGAATCTAAGGAACAAAAAGAACAAACTAACCAAAAACGGATTCAGAAATACAGTGAACAATTTGGTGACAGAGGGGAGGGAGGTTGGGAGAATGGGGTGAAGGGTCAAAAAAGTTCAAATTAGTAGTTGATAGTTGGGCACAGGAACATGGCAGAGGGAATGCCACTAGCATTAATATGATGGCTAAGTGGAGGGCTAGAGGAGGGAAGAAGCAATTGGGGGGATCGTTATATGAACATTATAGATGTCTAACCAATGTACTGTGTACTTGAAACTAATTTAAATAAATAAATTTATTTTTTTAAAAACAATTTTATTCTATGTAGGTACCTACAATAAAAGTAATAATGCTTTAAAGCCAGAATGAAAATGAAGATAATTTATTCTAACACACTCTCTTTTTGGTGCAGAAAACTAAAAGCCATGCAGGAAAGGAGGCTTGCCCATGTTTACCCAGCCGTCAGCAGTAGAGACAGATTGAAACCCAGCTCTTCTGAGTCACAGCTCAGTTGTCTTGCTACAGTGCGACCGTGCAACAAAGACTATCATGATTCTGATCTTGGCTCCTTGTTCAACAGACAAAACAGTCCTAAAACTGACCTGATTCTCTGTTCTGGGCTGGCATGAACCTGCGTAGAAACAATAGGAATGGCAGGCACTTTCTTCCTGAAGCAGATGTGGAGAAGTATTATATCTGTGATGAAAGAAAGAAAAAAAAAAAACAGTTTATTCTGAGAATGTTTTAGCATTATGAGTCATTCATTTTCTACTGATTCTTTATCTTATTTGTCACCAATGGTTTAATAGTAGAACACATGAAACACTTTGAAATAGATAAAATTTGCTATTTAAAAATCCATTTAGAATATAGTCATTTAAAGCTGCCCTCTTTAGACCATCTGGTTCAGTTTCTTCATTTTACTGTTTAGGAAACAGACCTAGAAACGTTATGCAAAGAATCAATGACAATACAGTTATTTTGTGGCAGAGCCAGGTTTGGAAGCTATTTCTTCCCACTTCCAGTCCACTATTCATTTGTAAATGATATATCACTCCCTTTTGGACCAAATATGAGCAAAAAGAAAAAAAAATCATGTTATTTCTCTTGGTATATTTGTCAAGCATCTGAAGATAAATGTGGTATAGAGTGAACTGCTTTGTTCTAGATTAAACATTGCTTACTCATTGAATATTTATAAATCAACCTTGAGTTATTTAACATGCCTTACATAGGATATTTAAATGTTCCTTTTATTTACCATTTAATATTTTAATATGAAAACATTAGTATATGAATCATGATGTCTAGGTTCTAGTCTTTCTTAACTCTGCTCTCAACAGGTTCTACAGTTTTAATCAATTCATTCTTTGGTCCCAAAGCTCCTTCATTCAAAATTAAAGAGCTTGGACTAATTCTAATGGAACTTCTAACTCTAGAACATACCTAAAAATAGCTTCATCTTTTAGCAATATTATGCTTTTTTGTTTTTGTTATATATTTGTTAATTTTTTGATCTATTATTACAATAGTGTAAACATAATCAGTAATACTGTCTTCAAACATAGTGAATTATTCAAAAACCTATGCAACTATAACCTAGTTTTTCTGTCTCACTTATTTTATAAGAACCCAAACAGAACCGGAAGGAAAAGTATTTTTTTACATCTACCCTTTATGTGGTTTCTAAGAAAAATCTTGAATCATTTTTCCAAATCAGTTATTCATCCAACAAGTGGTCGGATGGCAGACATGGGCTTAATCAGAAAACTTTAAAACAAGATACCTCTAATGAAATACTGAGCGGCGTTAGGAATTCAAGGGGCGATGAGTAGGCAGATGTATTGAGATGTCTCCTAAATTATGACCTCGGAATATGCCTTTGTTATTTTTTAATATATCAATTGCTACCACAGTTGTTTATGTTTTGAACTCAAAGCAAAATAACAGAATAAACATCCAGGTACCTGTCACGCAACTCAAGAACCTAAATATAGGTTAGGTTACTGGTAATGTTCTACTCATTTACTCCTCCCTAGCCCATACCCCATCTCTCTTTCATCCTTCTGTACCCTGTAACTGCTATCCTATATTGTGTGTATATAATCCCTTTGCTCTTTAAAAAGTACATCACATATGCATGTATCCCTCAACAACATAGTGTTTCATTTTGTTTTGTTTCTGAATTCTGTAAAAGTGGTATTAAACACCTCCTGTCTTCTAGGGTTTGATTTTTCCATGCAATATTATGTTTTCAAGATTCACCCATGTTGTTGTATGTAGTTGTAGTTCATTCATTTTCACTGCAGAATAATCCTACAATAATCCTATATTGATTCTCTTTACAATAGCCTCTTGTTTCCCCCCCACCCCAGGCTGTCTTTGTTTTGTTTTGTTTTTGCTAGTCTCAACATTACCATTAAGAAAATTCTCATATACACCTCCTGCTCCACATGTACCAAAGTTTCTCTCAAGTATGTGCCTGCAAGTTGAGGAATAAGCGTATGTTCAATTTTTCATGAGGATGCCAATTTTTATTTCCCCCAAAGTACCTTTAGTAATTTATAACCCCATCAGCAAAAGGTAGCCCATATTGATCCACATCCTCTCCAATATTTAGTAATGCCAACTTCTTAATTTTGGGATGTAAAATGGCATCTAATTGTGGTCTTAATTTGTATTTTCCTTTTAATTAATGATACTGAGCATTTCTTCTAGTTTACTGGCTATCATGTTTCCTCTTTTACGAAACTCCTATTCATATCTTTTGCTCAATTCCTCCTCAGTTGTTTGCCCTTTACTTATTGTTTCATAAACTTATATGTATTTTAGGTGCTGATTATGTGGTTTTACCCACTTTGAATTACCAGTCAGAACTAAAAAAGCAACATAGAGTAACGAAGTTTTTCTCAACCCATTTTTGTAAATTAATGCAATCTACAGGTGTCTTAAAGTATCAGTAATCTAAAATATATAATTGGTCCTGTTTTAGAATCTTTTAATATAAATTCAGTCAAGGGCAAATGCTTCATATGATGTCAGTGTATTGTAACTGCAATATAATATAATTTCAGGTATCAGTTTTAATAAATCACAATTTAAAAGTTCTTATTTTGATCATTTTACATTTTTTAATTTCATATTTTGGTTGCCTCTAATTTAGAATGTTTTATTGTCAAAGGGGTGAGTTTGAATGTATATGCAAATAGGTACAAAAACTAAATTTCAAAATTATATAAATTAGAACACACAGAGACCTGGATTTCAGACTTGACTAGACAGTCAGCTGTACCTCTCTGTCCTAACTATGTCTTTAAGTTGGTTTTTTTATACCTAACATGAAAATTGTGCTCAGTAAATTCTAAGTATCTTCAAATCATACTTTTTGGGTTGAAGATGAGGAAAAAAACTTTTCCAGGTAGCCCCCAGAGAATTTTAGTTAGGAATCTCTTTCCAAGTGCACACAACAAGATAGCCTTAAGAGTAACAAGCAGCTAAATGTCTGAGGGAAAAATTAACAAGCAGGGCTAACACCCTCCTATCCTGGCAGACCACCTAATCAACAACATCATACAAGAAAAAAAAATCAAAAGCCACATAAATTCTGAATCACTATATTCTGGCCTTGATTCCTACAAAAGCAATCAGAAGAGAACTTCCAGAACCATACTTTCCACTTACCTACTACTCAGCTTGAACTTTCTGGGACCACATCAAGTATAACTAATGCCTCTATTTTGATAGTAGACATTGTGGCCCTAATATTTAAGGACAATGCTCAAGTAAGTCCCACTTCTCTCTCCTATGTTATCAATTTCCTAATTTCCTCCTTCCAGTAAAGCATAACCATTTGAGAGAAAGAGAGATAGAAAGAAAGAGAATGAGAGAGAGAGAGAGAGAGAGAGAGAGAGAGAGAGAGAGAATATGAATTTCCTTCCCCACCATTAGAAAATAGCAACAACCTTTCACCTCACACACCCTGTCCAGGCTATGGTCAATTTCTTCGATTCCCTTTTCAGCAAAGGTCACAAAAGTGTTGTATACTCTGTCTCCAAGTATTCTTCACTTCACACTGAACATACTCCAAGTAGACTTTTACTCCCCACCATACCACTGAAACTTGAGGGTCACCAACTATCTACAGATTGTTAAATCCAAGGGGCAGTCAGTTCTCAGCTTTCTTGACCTACCTGCAGCATTTGACATCAAGCTCTGATACACATGCTTTACCTGGCATCCAGAACAAAGACTCCTGGTTTCATCCTATTTCACTGACCATTCCTTCTCAGCCTCTTTGCTTGTTTCTCTTTTCATTGATCACAAAATCCAAGCATTTACCCTCTTCTCTAACCCACCAGCAAATACTTTAGGCTCTGTCTACAAAATAGATCCAGAATCCGACCACTTCTCATCACCTACATCGAGACTTTGACCAGAATAGTAACTATCATCTCTCACTGGATTTTTTCCCATAGTTTAGCAACTGGCCTCCCAACTTCTACCCTTGTCCTATTTCAGTTCTTTCTCATCAAAGCAGCTAGTAATCCTGATAATCTTACATAAATCATATATTGTAACATCTGTGCCCCAAATCTCCCAATGGCTCTTCATCTCAGAGTAAATGCCAAAATCTTTAAAATAACACAGAAGCACCTACATAATTTGGCCCCCATTACTTCTCACTTCATCTCCTTTTGACCCTTTGCTGTTCCTTATACAGGCTAGGTGCATACTCCTGCCTCAGAGCCCTTACACGTGCTGTTCTCTCTGCCTAGGTGCTTTTCCAAGGGATGATTATCTCTGCATGTCTTACTCCCTCGCTATCTTCAGATCTTTGTCAAATGTCTCCAAGGCTAAGATTTTCCTATCCACTCTACTTAAAACGGTAACAATTCTGTTCCCAGCATCCTAACCCACTTCTCTGCTTTTTCTCCAATGTTCTTAATACTCATTTATTTCACTTCTATTCCTGTTTGTCTGTGTCCTCCACAGAAAAACATTTGTTTGGTTTGGTGCTACATCTTCAATGCTAGAAAGAGGTCTGGCACATAGTAATCATTCAATAAATATTTTTTGTATGAATGAATACTTACTCTGAGGTTAAAAATGACAATTTTTCTGAGTTTACAAAACAAGATAATCTCAATAATTTGGGGACAATAGCTTGATGCTTAGTAAAATAATCATTCTAATAGTTCTTCAACAGATAAATGGCAATGACAATAACCCCTAAGACTTCAGTAGATGTTATAGCTTAAATATATAAATAAATCAATATAATAAATAGTTAACCCCACCTCCTCAACTTAGGTTTTAGATTCTGGTCAACCACAGGGTGACTCATTTATTTTCTGCTAACTACTGTCACATTCAACAATGACTGCTTTACAGAGCCACAACACCAACACACAGGAAAATATTATAAAAATGTTCATTCCAAACTGGTTCCAGACAAAGAACCAAGTTCTTTATAAATAAGGAAAGTCCAAAAATAAAGGGCAGTTATTTGTTAATACTTTATTTTGTTTGGAAAGATACAAGGACATATTTGGGTTGCAAATATAAGAATACAAAAATCACCCTTATACCCAAAGTCACCAACTGTTAATGTTACCCGCTTTGTTCTATTATGTGTTCATGTGCTCTCTTGCACTTTCTTTCCATATACTTTTCTTCTAAACCAGTTGAAGATAAATTATATATAGCATGGCCCTTTGTTCCTTTGCTTTAATGTTCAATTCCTAAGAACAGAGATTTCTCTTATGTAACCATAGCAGACTTATCTTCAGTAATATGAATACTGTTAAATATTTTAATTTACCCAACCATGCATTCCAATTTTCTTTCAAGTGATCCAAAAATAGCCTAGATAGTATTTTTCCCCATCCAGTACAGGATCCAGTCTAGGATCACGTCTCTTAAGCCTTCTTTAATTTGGAACACTTTGACAACTTTTCTTTGTCATTTATGACGTTGGCTGATTTTGAAGAACACGGTTCCCTCCCCTTTTTATTAAGTAGAACTTCCTTCATCTTAAGATTCATCTGCTGTTTCTTCATAGTTAGATCCAGGTTATACAGTCTTGGTCACAACACTACATAGATGATGATGTGTCACCTCAAGGTGTCATATCTGGAGTCACATCGTATCTAACTGCCCCATGTTGTTGCTGAATTTCATCAATATGTAATTCCTCTTTTATACCTTGCAAATAATATGCAGTGTGTGAGGAGATACTTTAAAACCATGGAAATATACTGCTCCTCATCAACGTCTTTCCTCAATTTTGTTATGATTCTTACAATCTAATCATTACTATATGGCTACAAAATGATGATTTTCCAACTCAAGAGCTCACAATTCTATTATAAGCAAGAGACCTCCTTTCTCTATTTATTTATTAGTTTATTATCATTATGGATAACGAATTCCTATTTTTAATGGTTCATAATTCATTATTATACTTATTAAATAATCAAATTACCATATCAGATTTGACCAGCAGGGACCCCAACAGGTTTCTTGTGCCATGTCCTTATTAAAAAAAAAAAAAAAAGTCTATGCCCATGCCACGTTGAATGTGCCCGATCTCATCTGACCTCGGAAGTTAAGCAGAGTCAGGTCTGGTTAGTAGTCAGATGGGAGACCACCTTAGAATATCAGGTGCTGTAGGCATTTAAAATAAATAAAATTTGTTTTCTTATTTTATAGCATTAAAAAAAAAAAAGTTCACCTCATGTGTATCCCACCTGGACCCATAATCAGCAATCTTTTGGAGGAACTCCAGTTCCTTTGTGTTGGGGAACAGCATTAGAGACCAGAATTGGGGAGTTAGGTGTGTTCGCTGCTATTCGTTTGACAGAACAGACATATATGTTTATACACATACATGTGTGCATGTATGTATGTACACATACATATACAAACTAATTTCGAAAAAAAATATACTCACGCTGATACCTTCTATTGCAATCCATACCCACAGGATTCATTTTTGCCTTCCCCCATTCCATATTTGCATGTCTCTCCTTCCACAAGCCCTGGCTCTAACAACCTCAAAGTATTTATTCAATTCCTAATACACAAATGACCCAGAGTTGCTCTGTCCACATCACTACAAAAAAATAAACTCTACTACAAAGAGTTCGGGATTTGTTTGCAACCCCTCCCTCTTACCTCCAGATGAGGGTAAATAGTCAAAAACTGTGTCAATAAATTACTTTGGTTCATTCTTCCTTCCCCTTCACTGTAGGTATAGTACTAATTTAAATATAATCTGGTTCATTGTTTCAATGGATTAGGATTTTCTCCATTCCCATCCTTATTCTGAATATGGACGATAACATGCTTTGAAAAGTCAAACCTGTATGAAAAAGTGTACTTTGAGAAGTTCTATTCCCGTTCATAAATTTTTGGTTCCATTAAGGCTCACCCAGCTCCTTTTTTGTAAAGTTAATCAGATACTTGTTTTATTTCTCCCCTCCCTTTTTTATACAATAGGTAGCAGTCTGTATCTGCTTGTTTATACAAACCAGCTCAATCCAGATTGGAGGAAGCTCTTCCCAAAGCATTTCACACACACCAGCATCACCAAAACCAGACAAAGACATTACAAGAGAAGAAACCCAATATCCTTTGTGGACACAAATAGAAAAATTTTAAACAAAATATTAGCAAGCCAAATTTGCAATATATAAAAGAGATATTACATCATGATCAAGTGTAGGTTATCTTGGAAGTACAAGGCTAGTTTAACATTAAAAAAACTGATCACGTCGACAGAATAAAAAAGAAAAATTGTATGATAATCTCAATAGATAAGAAAAAGCATTTAACAAAATTCAACACCTATTCATGATTTAAAAAACTCTTAGTAAACTCAGAATAGAATAAAACCTAATCTGATAAATGTCATCTTTTAAATAAATGCAGCTAATATCATATTTAATGGCAAAAGACCGAATGTTTTGTTGTTGTTGTTAGGCGAGGCAACCTTTGGTTGACCTCACAGATTGCAAGAACCTTGTCAGTTTACAATCCCTTATATTTATTTTCTACACCTACAGCATCTGGTCTTCATAGGTGGTCTCCCATCCAAGTACTAACCAGGTCCAACCCTGCTAGCTTCTGAGATCAGATGGAATTGAGATTGTTCAGAGTGGCATGGCTGTAGACAAAACCGAATGTTTTCTATCTTTAACATTATACTAGAAGTCCTAGCCGGTGCAATAAGATATAAAAACAAATAAAAGGCATACATTACAATAAAAGAAATAAGACTGTCTTTATTTCAGGGACATGACTGCCTATATAGAAAACTCTAAAGAATCTACAAAAAACTCTACTAGTTTTTATAAAGGAATTTAGTAAGGTTATAGTATACAAAGTTCAATACACAAAAACTCAATCGTGTTTCTACATGTAAACAATAAAACGACTGGAAATTGCATATATAAACATATATCTATAAACATGTATATATACGAACACATACATATTTATATAAATATAAAATGCTGTTTATAATAGCATCCAAAAAAACATGAAAATGCTTTGGGATAAACTCAAGAAACTATGAGCAAGATATGTATTCTGAAAACTCCAAAAACATTGATGAGATAAAATCAAAGATAACCTGAGTAAATGGGGAGATATACCATATACACAAATTGAGAGACTCAACATAGTTAAGATCTATGTCACGTCCCTACAGATTCAATGCAGTATCAAACTTCTAGTAGACTTTGTTTTGGAAACTGATAGGATGATATTAAAATTTGCATGGAAAAGCCAAAACAATTTTGAAATAGACCAAAGCTGGAGGCTCATACTACCTGATTTCCAGACTTTTTTTATAAAAAACTACAATAAATCAGTGATTTAAATCAATATGGTCAAATGATTTTTGACAAAGATGTCGAGTAACTCAATGGAGACAGGAAAAATTTTGACCAAATGGTATCAGGACAATTGAATATCCACATGCAAACAAAAGAACTTCAACCAACCCATATACCATGTCGCATACAAAATTTAACTCAACGTGGACCACAGGCTTAAATGTAAAACCTAAAATTATAAAACTTCTAGAAGAAAACAGTACAAAATCATTGCGACTTTGGATTAGGTGAAGAATTCTCTGATGAGATATACAGCACAAGCCATAAAAGACAAAAACTGACAAACTGGATTTCATCAAAATTATTTTCTGCTCTTTAAAAATGAAAAGCCACAAACTGGGAGAAAGTATTTGTAAAATACACACTAAATAAAAGACTGGAATATCCAAAACATATAAAGAACTCTCATAATTCAATAATAAAATAAGCAATCTCATTTTAAAAAGAGCAAAACAATTTAAAAAAGAAGATACAGATATCAAGTGAAGCACATGAATGCGCGATACATTAATTATTATGAAAAGCAAATGTTGAATAATACTGCTAGGAACATCAGTCTTTTTATGGACACATGCTTTCACTTCTCTTGGGTATATATACCTAGAATAAAATTTATAGTTCATAAGAAATGTTAACTTTTAGAAGAAACTAACCACTGATTGCTGAAGTGGCTATACAACGAAAGGAAATGCCTAGTTGTTCCACATCCTCACCAAATTTAACATTGTTGGACTTCATTTTTAGCCATTCTAGTGGGTGTATAGTAGCATCACTCTATGGTTTTAATTTGCATTTCCCTGATGACTAGTGACGTTGAGGATCTATGTACTTGTATCTTTCTATGTAGTATACTGTTCACAGTCTGGTGTGCACCTTTTCAGATATTTTCTATGCTGAGCATACATGTGTATATATGTATGTATGTATATGTGTGTTCATATAGATGCCTTCACAAACAGCATATATGGCATTTTAAAATTCAATAAACCAAAACCTAAAAAAATTAGTTGAGGAACTATAAAACATGAAATCAAAAAAGGGAAAAGAGTTACATCAAGTAAGACAAAAATAAAAGTTTTAATATAGTCATTGAATGAGGCTTAAAATCTTGCCTACGTTTTGGGAACTTACAGAATGTATTATTACTTCTGTAGTAGATACTTCTTGGAGTGGCCAGAGAGCCTACATTCTTATTTTTTCTGTGCCATGAAAGAGCAGAGGATAAATGAGAGGGAGATTTAGGGAATGGCTATTTGAATCTCTCACATCCAGGCAATACAGCCTAAAAAAATTCCTCTCAGGTGTTCACCAGAATCCTGCCACTGCCAAAGCAAACAAATCAAAATATAAAGCCTCTTTAATAATCAGGTTGACAAGATGACCCACATCACAGATCAAGTTAGACTGCTCCGCCAACCTGGTCTTTACTCAGTAGGTTCATGAAAACAACCAGGTAGCAGGAAAAGCAGGTATGGAAGGGATCAATTGCATGGATTCACTAAG
Organism: Eonycteris spelaea; assembly: GCA_003508835.1. Lineage (NCBI taxonomy): Eukaryota > Metazoa > Chordata > Mammalia > Chiroptera > Pteropodidae > Eonycteris > Eonycteris spelaea. The sequence goes on from PUFA01000201.1 coordinate 2,733,837, forward strand.
ACTGATTTCACTGCCACTACTGTTGAGAACCCATTTGTCTGAGTCTCTCATAGGTGCTACCTCTTAGCAAATTACACCAAGCCCCTTGTGTTACAGAAACGGTGATGGCTGGTCCTCATTATAAGAGACACCAATTCTTTATTTGCCTCTGCTGGCAAATACTAAATTCACATGCTGTCCTGCAGGATATCAAATATATTCTGAACCACTAACCAACACAGGATGTCTCCCACCTCCAGAATACACTGGATATGGGAACCAAACAATGATAGTGGTGTCTTTTCTGCTCTTACAGATTTGTTTCTTGTCTCAAGAACTCTGGAATTTGCTGAGAAAATATCTATACCTGGAGAAAAAAATAACTGTTCATTCTATTGGAAGCTGAATTCTTAGTGTTTGATTTGATTTCCTTACAACGAAAGACAAACAAGAAAAGCTACCGAGGAAAAGAAAAGTTGTTACTATACCTTTAGGGGCTGAGAAGACCATAAGAAGAACTCAGGGGAATCACCTGGAGTATTCTGGTAGTACTGTGCACAGTGTCATGGTTGGGGAAGACCACCACAATTCCATACAGTACGAACTATCAGGAACTCAGACCCTTTCAAGAAGGAAAGACTGCCTCAGCTTGTTAGGAACAGAAACCTGATAAGCAAAGATACCAGCAGAAGGTAACAGAAATATGAAATCTGAAGTGAAACAGGTTAGGGTTTGTGCACTGATGCAAAACTAAGGATTGTAGCCACCATTTATTTCCTTACTAGTCACTGGTATATAATGAGTACCCCATCTTTCTCTTTAAACGCATTTTCTTTTTACTTCTTTTTCCTTTTCCCCAACCATGCTGATGGCAAGATAGCAGGAATTAAATTTAGGTTGTAAAATATCAAGAAAGAATCACAGTGAAATGAGGGGCAGCATATCACCCAGAATCAATAGCCCTAAGGCACTATACCTTCTTAGGTAATACCTCAGCTTGCATTTAAATTTTGTCTCCTAGAAAAAGTGCATCAACAGAGGGGATAGCAGGAGTATTTCTACCTTCATGTAAGTGGGGAGAAAAGTGAGAGGAAAAAAAGAGAGAGAGAAAGGGTGGTTGAACTGCAAAAGGGTGGACTATTCTAGATACCTCCTGGAGGGCTACCAAGCTGTGATTTCTCTTTGGGGAATGGCCCCCAGCACACAGGAGTAGATGCCCAGAGCTGTAACAATACATTACCACCTTGGGCCCACTGGCTCTAGTAGACAGATACCTGATTTGAACACTACTACTATCATCCTTTCCTGTTGCAATACAAAAATTGAAAAGGCAAGGCAGAGACGTTAAATCTTTAGAGCAAAATCACATTAATGATGGGGGTCTAGAAAGAAGGTACTGATGAGATCCCTAGAGCTCTTCTGGTTTCCAGCCCGATTTGTTCAATTCATCATTCAATTTCCAGTAAGAGTTCCATAAATGCCTTTTGTCACCCCCAAAAATGTTAATATGACATCTTCTAGGAAGTAAAAAAGGTGCGGAAGGTTCTCATTTTAATGTCAAATTATCATATTCATATATTTTTGTTGCTTCCTCTTACCCCACTCAAAAACTCAATTAACATTGTGTGCTTTTGCCTTGAGAATTGTGACATTAGAACCCTCGTGCCTAACATGTATTTTCACATCCTATTTTGCAAGAAAGCATATTTACTCTAAAGATACAGTTTGTTCATTTTAGCAGCAGTTTCCTGTTAAGACGTTAAGGCATCAGCAATCCTCTGCATCTCGTGATGCCACACCAGTGCCAATGAAACAAATGGCACAATTACTGATTAACGACGGAAATGAATGTTTTCCTTAGAAGACACTTAGTAGTATATCTAAAGAATGTTTCTGCTCTCCACGTACCTTGCTTCTCCTATCACTTAAATCCTAGATCACCAATGTGGATTTGTGACAAGAGGTATGTAAGGAGTCTCAGCCCCAATCTTTGATTCCAGATCAAGTTCCATTAACATTATTTCACTCAGCCTTTACACCCCAGGTTAGATGGGTATGGTTCTTAGCTAGCTCTGACACCGACTCAAGTCCCTTATAAGCTGTTCTACTCCTACCCCCTCTGCTGTTCTAGCCCTGTTTATACCTCAGTAATTATAACTTCTGCTTTGACACTTTTGGAGGTTTCCAGTATGGTGCTTGCTTTGTCTTGTACCAGGACTGGGATGCTTGTTTTCAATTCCCAGTTCCAATCCCAAGGACTGGTATCAGGCTATTATCTAGAGCTCAGTAACCACAGAAAGAATTCTCTGACCACTACTCATATATATATATATAAATAAATATATAAATAATATATATATATATATATATGCGCAACTCATTAATTCTCGTTCTCCTTCCGCCCCAAGATTTCATGTGCTTCTTTACCTTGAATTCCCATTAACAATAGGCTACATGGATGGTTCTCTGGCTGTTCTACTCTTGACAACATCCGTTTTTAGGTGCAATTGGCTCGAACACGCAGCACTATTTCTAAGTGTGGACTCATTCTAGTCTGTCCTACATAATGGTAACCTCTGCCTTACTCTAAAACTTGACCATTCTCTGTCATATCACATATACATCAAAACTCTCAATTTTTGAGATATAATAAAAGTAGGCAAACTAAAAGAATTTAGAAACAAAGCAATTAAATAAAAGTATTTTCTAAATACTATGAACTGGAAACATTTTAATATAATAATATTAAAATAACATAATATTCCTGGACATTTACATGCCAAACTTTTCCCTACATCAACAGATTATAATTTTTATAGTCGGGAAAATGACATTACATTTTGTAAACATATTCTATTATAGCATATAGAAACGACCATTTCATTCCCACAAGTTCTAGCTGTAATTTGACACAAAAACAGATAAGGTACATCAGAGCATTCAAACAGTGTATCTATCTAAGCATATAAACCAGTACCTCTTTTGATCAATGCTGAATTCTTCGTTATGAAACAATTAAATTTCTAATTCCACTTAGTGCCAAAAAATAGGATTCCCAGCATTTTTTCCAAAATCTAGCTTTGTTATTAATTCTACACCTTTAGAAAAGTTGTCTTTTCCTGAATTCTCTACCTGATTCCTAAAGATCAAGCTACAAATGGGATCATTATGGATATAAACAAAAACTGCAAAGTAGCCCAATATTATAGGGAAAAGGTATGTGTGTATTCATCTCAAGTCCCTTATAAGCCAAGGGAGCTGCAGTAACAACAAGTACAAGGGATAATAAAGAACTCCAAATACTGGGGCTAGGGAGGAAAGCCAATGAAACCTTAAAGAGATATTGTTACCACATTATTTGTCTGTTCATAAGTTAAAATAATTTACTAGCTCAATGAAAGGAACATTAGTCTCTTAGTTTAATATTTCAACACACAAAGTAGAAACTCATAATGAATGAAAAAAAAAGAAATCCAGGATGCAGATAGCTAGTAAAGAAGTGTCAAATGTACTCAGCTTATACTCCAATATACTCATCATGGAATGAAAACTGCCAGGGAAGGCTTTACTCAAAGAAAACCAAGTGTGATGTGAGTTCTATATCCATTTCCCCAAAGATAACCTTACTGATCAATAAACACAATGCAAAATGCATCTCAATATCAGATTAATTTCATTTGCTCTTACCCTTTCACCAGGTGATTACTTTCCTCTCTTCTAATTTTATATTACTATAATTCTTTCCGTTAATCTAACACTATATTTAAATTTAACTTCTAAAAATCCATTTTACTACTTGTTTATTTCAGTAGGCCTTCTCTATTTCAGGCATTTGGGAACAAGTTACTAGCCAATTTATTTAGCTTCTAAATTGCTATTCATAGAGATGTTAGAGTGAATGGAAGAAAACAGATTGAATGGAAAAATAATGAAATTTCATTTGAACTATAACTCCAATAAGCCACAGCATTCTTACTAAAGTAGTCACTTTTCCATCTTTAAAGTTTTTTTAAGTAAAAATAGGACTTATTTATTGATCTCTTAATGATGATAACAGAGATAAAAGTCTAACTCAAAATCTGTGTATAGTACTTATCTCTGCAACTTAGAATGAGACAAAAACTAAAAAAACCAAAATCAATGTAGCCAACATGCTATATAAGAGCATTTCTTAACTTTAACTGACAAAAACACATGCGGGTGTGATTAATATCCATAAGCATGCTGGAAGCTAAATAACAACACCAGGGTAACAATTAGGTACAGGAATGTAACCAATCTTCTTCCATTAAAATAGTGCTTGCTGACAGATCTTCATTGGACTGGAATGATGCTTTGTCAGATAGATGACATTAGGATATGCAAAGCAACTATTAAACTCTGTGCTAAAGTGTATATCAACAAGCAGAGGAAAAAGAAAAAGGCTAGCATATGAGGATCCTTTTAAAGATCTTTCAACACTGGAAGTCAAAAAGTGGCTCATTTTTGATTAAAGTATTAGGCTGAGAAAATTCAAAGTGCATGAAAATCCATAAAGAGAACAAAAATAAGCTTTCTTAAAAACAAAACAAAACAAACAAAAAAACCACTGCTCTTCTCCAGGCTATGAACAAGGACCACTAGTATTATCACATCAGACTCTTTTGCACATTTTCCCCCACCCTGCCCCGGCCACACAAGTGCATATCGGTAGTAATGGTGGCCTTAATGCCTTTTCAGCAGCTGCCATGTCTTGTTCTGCTTCCCCATCCCCTCCTGAAAGCATAAACACCTATGCCAACCCATGTGGTGGTTATGCAACCTAACACAAGCTGGGAATCACTGAACTTACTTATTTACTCTGGTGACTCAGATTTAAATCTAGGTCTCTGTGGAAAAGGAGGTGGAGAACACAAACGCAAGTTATGATACCATTTTTCATTAATATTTATTGTATGACTAAGGCAAACTCTTTATATAGGTTTAATGAAGAAACTAGCTTTCAGAAATGCCTCAGTTTTAACTAGGTACAGGTCAGCATCTGCTAGACTGAATTACACAGGGCAGAATAATTAATTCCCTTTTACAAAGAACTCTCATTACTTTTCTTCTTTTTCCCTCACTGTGATGCCATGTGTCACACTATCCTTTCCCTTCTTTCTCCAGCATCTTCTTTAAGCCACCAATAACTACCTCTCAGCAATGCTGAACTTCACAATTGCAAGTTTTTCAATGCTATTTCCCTCAGAGATAATAGAAATACTTTAAACACTGGAACTTCAGAAATAATAAAACAGCACTAAATCAGTTTTCATCTTAACCACAGAGATAACTCATCTAATTTGTCTCTGGACTTAGCAAATGAAATAAAATATATAAAGCACACCTGTCGTTGATCCAACAGATCAAATTATCTTTAAAAAGAATGCTAGGGAGGTTAGTTCAGTTTTCATGGTGACCTAGTTATAAAATGCTTCAAGTGCAAAAGTAAGGTTTTCATGTTAAAAATGTTTTTTTTCCCCCTAAGGGTTTTACTTTATTCCTAATCCATATCTTCATTACTTAAATAATATTTTCAAACTAATTTTTTTCCATAAAACTTCATCTGATTCATTGATGGTGAAATCAATTGATTTTATAATTTTCCATATTTCTTATGAAAGTAAATTTCATAGTTTTTACCAAGAAAATTCTATCAATATCCCTGATATTCAGATCAAACATCTTGGGCTTCCTCTAATCATTTCAACTAAAAGTAATCTTTCTACTTACTAAATGTCCACAGGACTTCTATACCTCTCAGACAGAGTAATCACATCTTGTTTTGATCATTTATACATCTACCTTATCTCCACTATATTATAAAGTGATTGATAACAGAATTATCCACGTAGCTCCTATAGCACCCAGCACAGCACACCATAAAATATTAAATGAATATTTAGGGAAAATAATTGTAGAATTATTAATTTACAATACAGCATGATTTTAGAGTCTATTCACAGTTAATCATCATTTGGGGAAATAAAAACTTGGTTCCCAGAGCAAGTTTAATCCATACCACTTGATCTAATTTAATCATTCACCATTAAATAAATAAATCAAGCTAAACAAAATTATCAGGCAATCTACACATAAATATTTTCCTAAAAATAAATGATATAGTTTATTTGTATTTCATTCTTGTTTAACTATGGTATTTACCATCTAAATCACCTAATACAGTGTTTTAATGAGCAATGTGCCATAGAGAAAAAAGTTGGGCTTTAGAGTCAGAAAGACCAGCCTTTAATCAAAGAAATCTGATTAATTTACTGAGGGTTTTCTAGGGCAAAGAGAATAAAGAAGCATAATAAAACATTATTATCATTCTTTCACTCAATAATGAATAGTTTTAGAATGCCTAAGAGTGACAGTAAACACTTATTTTCTTAAGATACAATTTTCGGACAATATACAATTACTTAAGTAGACTCATTCACTCAATGCTTACTGAAGGCCAATTACATGCTTATGTACATGCATCAGAAAATAGAATGTACTGAAATACATTATATAACATGTAGTAATGTTCCACAGCTGTTTATTCAACTACACTATTAACACCTCTTCTACTTTTCCTAAATCGCCTCTATATTCAACACAGTGATAGCAGGTACTTAATAAATATCTCTTGGCTAACTGCCAATATTTCTTTCTTTATATCCTGTTACATGTTAAGAATGAAAGTTCCCAGTAAGTGAATATTACAGTGATTAAATAAAGAAGTCCCAGCAAAGAGGAATTAAAAATGCCATGTAATTGAAATTCTACATGAATATATCTAAGTCTATGAATTAACTACCTGATGGAAAATGATCAGCCATTGCCTAGTTACCTGTCACCCTTTCATAGGAGGTGAAGGGAAACATACCCTAGGTTTGCTGCCTATGGAAACAAGACGCAGGATCTGAATGGTATTTATCATCTTAACCTCTTCACCCTCCAAGAACAAATATACCAACATTCTTCTATTTGTCAACATTTTCAAAATGAACATGATCATTATGCTTTTAGCAATAAAATGCAAGTCAGTATTATGTTACAGTTATACAAGATGTCACCATTGGGTGACGGGTACATGGAACTTACCATTAATTTTTGCAACTTCCTGTGAGTTTATAATTACTTCAAAATTTAAAAATATATGTAAGGTAATGCAATTTGAATAAATGTTAGAGAAATTAAAACAAATAAATACGTTGCTTTTCTCTAAACAAACACTCAAAATGTACTAAGATATCGGATATTTTGAGAAGATACTTGTGGGATTCTTTTTAAAGTGTTGAGTCCCATAAATAATCATTAATTATGTCCTAAGTTATGCAATTTATAGAGCAAAATTATATGTGTGGATGCTTTACTTAGAGTAAGGCAATAAACCTACAAGGTTCTCTGCAGACAAATGAGTTGTTTGTCTAAAGAAAACAGCAGATAATACAAAATAATTTTGGCATGACTTTTAAATATCAGATAATGGCTACGTATCAGATTCCTATTTTCTTAGTCTAATGTTAAATTAATTGGCATCCTTTAAGTCTATACTGGCTGGAGAACAGAGGGAAACACGCTAGGAAGAAGCTGGACCTGGTATTAAAAATGTAGCAGGTTCATCAAGTGTTACCTATTACGCATATCAAAAATCACCTGTACCATGCTCCCTCTCACAACATAGGTACCAAGGGCTTAAGAAACTGAGGAAAGCTAAAAGAATTAGCCTCAGAATTCAATTATCACTATTACCTAAGGGTCTTGGAGTGGAAAGGACTGTCAACAGATAAAGAACCAGAGGCCATATAGATAGGTGGGCTGCTCAAAGCAACAGAACTCTCTAGCAGCAGAATAGAACAAAAATTCCCATCTCTTAATTTCTGGGCTTCTAATGTGCCATTATAAATAAGCACTTATCTTTTACAAATAGTAATAATGAATACTTAAAAGAGGTTAGGCCAAACACAAAAGAATCAAACAACTGTACTTAGTTAAAAAAAAAAAGAAAAGAAAAGAAAAAAGAAATCCCCAACCAGTCTTCCAAACCCCAAAATAATAGTGCAGTACTTTAAATCGACAATGGCTTCACATATATCTAGTTGATTGAAAGTTACTAATCTCGGCTTGCAACCTCACCAAAATACATAATTACAGTAGCTCTTGACTATTAGTGATTCAGTTTTCTCAAAGCTTAAAAGTATCTGCTACTGTGTTCTTTTGTGGAAAGTCACAAAACAATGATATATTAAGTTTAAAATAACTAGATGCATTAACATTGTTCCAAGTCATATATTAATATAGTATATGCAAATAGAAACAGGTGACAAAATTTTTTTAAAAACTTTATGGGAAAAAATTTAAATTTAAGTCATTAATAACTTTCCCTGACTTAAGAAAACCAGTGTACAAATAGTGAAACCATTCTGCTAGAGAAATAAAACCAAAGCCATAATAGTGCATTCGAACAGCAACATAAAAAAAAAAAATACATGCCCTAAATAAAATAAAAAACTCGGCACTTAGTGAAATTACAAAGTAGTTGGTCAAAATACAAATAGCACCCCCATTAAGTGGGCTAATATATACAAAGTGTTTTATATACTAAAAATAATATAGGGCATATCATCACTAGGCTTGTCACAATGGATTACAACACTGTGGAAGATCAATAATCTAGTCTTTATAATCTATTATACACAAGACAGTCTATCGCACACAATAATTTTTGGTTAACCAAAAATGGAGGGAAATGGCATATCACTGGAGACATTATTTTAAATATTTGCCTTAAGTCTTACAGCTTCTGTACATACATACTTAGGATCTTCCAATGACCTGCCTCTCCAGGCTCAAAACCATGCAGGTATTTGGGGGGAGGGAGAGGGAGGTGGACAGGGCATGGAAGCCTGAGATGTAAGAGCTGAGGCACTTGGAATGACTGGTAACAGTTCTAGGCTTAAGATGATAGCTATTGTTCTGGGGTTGAAGCGTCTGTGCTGGAGCCTGACACTTCTAGACTCAGTGGTGAGCACATAAACACCCAAAGGTCTGCACAGATACAGTCAGGTCAATAAACCAACTGTAATTGCTTGTTTAACCAAATGAAACACAGTAAGAAATACTGTTGACCTTATTCCTTGTATTTGGCTTTTTACACTCTGCAGGGCTCCTATTGAGTTGTTTATAGAAGTGATTTTCTAGACCTATCAACACCTTGTTTATTAGAGATTCAGAGGGCTAGTAATAAAGTAACCTCAAAAAATCCCCACCGAAGAAAGGAAAACAGAAGCGTGAATGAGCCAAAACATTGTGCAATGAGCCCTATCTCTTTGGCTTGGAGAGAAGTTATCTATATTACATTTGTTTATAATGAATTCATTAATCGATGAATTTCCAAAGTACTTGGGATTTCTTGAGCATGTGATTAGAGGAAGGACAAGGCCATAGGGTAACATGTTAAGAGATTTGGGGGACACTTACACATGGCTCAAAGGGAGGCAGAAGAGCCAGAGGCTGGCACGTGGATGTGCACTCATCGGTAACCAAGTATTTACTGAACACCTATTACATACAGCTCATTGCTCTGGCATTAAAGGTACACTGGTCAGCAAAACAGAATGCACACTCGTATGAGCTAGCAGTCATTACTGCTAGCATTAGTTTTCAATGATTAATCCCGTTTTCAGCAATTCTGTAATTCAACAGACATTAATTCAATGAAATAGGAATTAAAGATTTAAAAAAAAAGTCTTGAAGTTCAGTCTAGGGAGACAAAACAATAAAACAGCTATTAAGTAGAGGTACTACAAAAAGGTGCTAAGGGAACACAGAGGGGGGATAAACTAAGCACTACTCCAGTAGAAGGAAAGCAGGTGAGGGCGGCATATGGCATACTCCAGGAACTTCAAGTAGGAGACAGGAATGCATCTCTGTCCATGCCTGGAACACACTCTAGGCTTAAACTCACTGAGCTGAGAAGTCAAAGTCCTTACACTGAACTCCAGGCTCTGCGGACCCTCCACCACTTAGTTAACAGTTGCAAGGGGCTACAGGTAGAGGGAGAAGACTATAAAGTGACATGAGAAATTTTGCTGACAAATATGCTTTCTATCTAGATTGGATGGTGATCACCCAATCGTATACATCTGTCGAAACTTTTACTGCATGTGAACTATATTTCAGTAGACCTGACTACAGAATAACGAGAGGAGTCATTTATCTCTTATTTCTTTTCTGAATGTTAAATGCATCATATATACAAAAGGGAAACTGGAACTTCTCAGTGGAAATATGAGAAAGGCAGATTTTACTCACATAAATAGAAAAAGATTTAAACTGTCAAAAAAAGGAAATGAAGTGATTGATTACAGGGGCTATAGAAATGGCCCTCCTTTGGCTGTGATTTCAGACTAATATCATTAAGAAAGGTAAGTACCACTAAGGTCTCTTCCTACTCAAGTCAGTGGCTCTAAAATTTCATGATATTGCATGTTTTGAACATCTCAGATCCACTTTTCAATTTTAACAAAACATCAGTTACCCATTTTAACATCAAGCAAATGCTATCAAAGTCTACTCAAAGTCTAGTATAGCCTTCCTTGTTAGGAGTGCTGGCTCTGGCTTTAAACAGTCTGGGTTCAAATACTGGCCCACTAGCAGCTGTATGACTGGACAAGTGTCTCTAAAGATCTATTCATGCATCTGAAAACAGGATTAACATTTTCCTAAGGATTCTATGAAATGCATGAAAACGATTTCTATGTGCCGAATTCTCAATAACTCGTCTTAGATATAACTTGGAAGGATATAAATTATCAAATTTAATCCTAAGAATTTTAACTTTCCAAAAATACAGGAAATTTATTCTTTAATTATACATCCAATAGTTCATAATCTTTTGTAGAGACAGATCTTTTTGAGAATGTGATGATTCTAAGGATAATTTATCAAGAAAAAATTAATACACAGGCATACCTAGTTTCATTGTACTTTATCGTGCTTCACAGCTGTTGCTTTTTTTTTTTTTTTAACAAATTGAAGGCAAGACCCTCTACCAGCAAAAAAATTAATATTGGCTTCATCACCGTGGTCTAGAACCCAACCTGCAATATCTCTAACGTGTGCCTGTATATGCATGATTTCTGAGGTTTCTAGGACTCTCAGAAGCACATGCATGAAGTTAAGAATGCCTAACATAAACCCTTAAATTACAAAGTTGAGCAAATTTAAGAATTTTCAAAGTAAAAAATACAACTAGTACTGAAATATACAGTTAATTACTTTTTAAAAAAAGGATTTTGCAAGTAAGACCAAAACATCATGTTTTCTAATTCATATCTCTTTTTTGCAGAAAATTTAAATTAGAAACAAATTTTTTACATGAATGATTTACACTCAGAAAAACTAGTAGAAACCTGTATTCTAGTAGCTTGAGAATGAATGGTTCAAAGTGTAACATGCAATACTGATGCTCAAAGATCACAGGAAGAGTTCTCAATCAGTCTACTGCAATGTGTATTTATAAATATAAAAAACATTCCAAGCTAATTCCTATGCTTAGAGTCCCATGATAAAGTTTCATTTTTCATTCTCAGCTGGATTTTCTCCCTCCTATGCACTATATTACATCTAGTTTTATTATCATATATTTTTGGTTCTGTTTTATGTTACGTTTGCTATGTAGTCTCATGGTGTAAACGAAGTGTTCTCAACCTTCTATCAAATAATTTCAACCTGAAAATACACTGCTATTGCAAAGCAAAAGGTTTTGTTTTCCTTTTTTAATTGTTTGGTTTTTAGACTACAATAACTAGTAAGCATTAGCCAACTCATGCCCATTAACTGAACAAAAATAGTTTTTGTAAGCGTTAGCACCATTTTCCCACAGGAAACAACCATTTTTAAAGCACTGGAAGTCCAAACAAGGGTTCACATATACGGTAAACATCTTTTCAATCAGGTTTTATCAGATTATTTCACTGAAAGGGAGACCTAATACTGTAGATCTCAGAATTCAAGGTAAAAATCAATAAAACGCTGCACCTGAGGATTAAACACTGGCCAGGGAGGCCAAATAACTGTTGGTCGAAAGGTCACATCTGCTTTTAAAACCCCACCGGAACCACGGATGTTTGCGATACCGCATCCCCCGTACAAGAAAATAAAAGGGCAAACATAACATAGGAGCATCTCTGGTTCCTTCCATAAACGAAGGGTTTCCACACAGGGCGTGGGGGAGGGGGGAGCCAGGAGGCCCGCAGCCCTGGAGACAGCGCCCGAGGGATGGAGGCTCGGTCGGCTGCGCCCGGGCGCTGGGGGCTCCGGGAGCAGAGACCCCGCCAGGTCTGGCAGAGGGACCCGAGCCAGACCCCTATTCCCGGACGGCCGGGTTACGCCCCCACAGCTTACTAGAGACAACATCCAGCCTTTTGCTCCCCCATCCCCCGAAATACCCCAGCATCGCTCCCCACCGCCGGCCGCGCGTGACCCCGACCGCGACGGCGCCCTCTCCAGGCCGCCGTGGAGGACACAGGCCGGGTGACCAGCCCTGATGGCAGCGGAGCCCGCGACTCGGGGCAGTGTGGTCCCGGGGGAGGAGGCAGCTGGGCCGCGCGGCCTGTCCCCCGGGGCCGCGGGCGCAGGGCCGCGAGTGGGCAGCGCCGCCGCCGCGCACGAACAAAGCGGCCCCGGGCGCCGGGCGCGGTGGGGGAGGCGGGCGGGGCACTCACCGCGGGGCGGGCGGCCGCGGGCCTGGCCGCGAGCGGGGACGGCGGCGCACCGGGCTCCGCGGCGAGGGCGCGCGGGCGACGGGGAGGGGGCGGCGGGCGCGGCGTCCACGGCGGGGCCCGGGAGCCCCGCTGCGGGGTGGGCGCCGCGGCCCGGCTGCTTCTGCTTCTGCTTCTGCAGCCGCGAGGTGCGGGGACCCGTCTGCCGGGGCGCGCAGCGGCACTAGGCGGCCAGGGCAGCAACGCCGCCGCCTTCCCCTTCTCCTGCTCGGGTCCTTGGTCCGCCGCGTCCTCCTCCGCGCTGGGTCCCCGCCGCCGCCTCAGCCTCGGCGCTTCTCCGGCTTCTCCTCTCCATCAAGGCCGGGCCGACCCGCAGGGACCATCCCGGAAAGTGGGGGCTCGCTGCCGTTCCCCGCAGCTGTTGGTGGCCATCTTTAATCCTCCTCCTCCTCCCGCTCTCTCCACCTCCCGCGGCTGCCTGACTGACTGACTCTGGATCCTCCTCTTTCCCTCCTGCTCCTCCTACTGAGCCGGCCGCTGAAATTGCAGCCGCTCTTTCTCCTTCCCCTCCTGCCTTTCCTTCCTCTTTCCTTACTTCCTTCTCTTCCCTCGGCTTCCCTCTTTCCCCTCGCTCTTACTGGCTGGTTTCGCCCCCTTCTGCAGGCAGCGGGCGCTGGATCCTCCTGGCTTGAGTTCGGCCCCCGTTTCACTCCTCTCGCTCGCCGCGCTTCCCATCCAGACGCACACGCCCGGCTTCCTTCCCGGGGCCCTGCGCTCAGCTGCTCCCGTTTCCCTCTCCAAGCCCCTGCCCCTCTCCTGCGGTCCTCACCCTCCTCGCTGCCAATTTCCCATGAGACTCAGCTGAGAAAGGACAACTGGGCTCCGCTCTCCTTAACCCTGCGCCCATTTGCTGGATGCTGTCAGATAGCGATGGAAGAACGGAAGACTGCGTTAATTTCACGCCAGCTGGAGTACAAAAGGACTGCCCACGCCAGCTGTTTCCCTGCGCAGCCTTGGGACTACTGGATGCTGTCGTGTTTGGCTCCGGTCTGTTATTGGACCGAGAGGAGCTGAAGAGCCCAGTCTCAAATGCTGCCTTCCCTGTGTGACCTTGAACCAGTCGCCTTAGATTTTCAGTTTTTTTCCTTCCCGTAAAGGGCATTATGTATACCTCTGATGTTCTAATAAACAAGTGTTTAGACGAAATTAGCACGCTTTCGTAAACCTAGAACCGCTCAATGACCATCAGTTTGTCCCTCTGTTGTTTGTCCCTAATCGATCCAGTGGGTAATTTGTAGCAGGCTATAGATACGGCAATGGAGGCAAACTGAGTCAGCAATTATTGAGTGGACTCCCTTAAACAGGCGTAGTAAAGTGGGGAAGTGGTAATATCGTTCTAGTAGCAAACTTATTCTTCCTAACACTGCTATCTACAGGAGCTTGTGAATTTCCTTTAATAAAGGTGAAGCAAGTTGTACTTGCTGTTTGCTGCTTTTTAGCCACTTTGATTTTGGCAAATTGGACCCGTAAGGATTCACTCACCGGTTCCTAAAGGTTCAGCACTGCTGGCCAATGCAGAGGATATTATATGTGAGCACTTTGTGAAGTTGGTGGGGGCAGGGCGGGGAGGTCACAGTTTTTGCTTCTTTGGGACAGTGGCTACCAAAAAAAGCACTTGCCCTTTCAGAATAAGATGACTATATGTATTCAAAGGTCATTCCCTTCAACAAGCCAAATATGGGGAAAATGTTTTAAAATGTAGTTTCAGATGCCATTTCAAAATGAATATTTTAAGTTTAAAATATTCTGTTATAAAAATGTTATATCTAAATCTGAAATTCTGTTATAAAAATGTGTTTAAAAGCTCTTTGGAAAGAATATGTCAAAACGAATCAAAAATGGATTTCAATAAAAATATTAGTGTGCTTTGGGTTTAGGGAGGTGTTATTCTAATCTTTTTCTTTGATCCTCACAAGTAGCCTATACCCGGTTAGGTTCAGGATCTCAGTTGCCATCTTTAAGTACTGGTTATTCTATTTGAAATCAACAACCTACATCAGCAACCAAAGCTTTTAAACCCAAATAAAGTATTTAAGACAGCTTTACATAATATATTTTGGAATAAACCATTTTTTAAAAAAGTACCTATGTGGTAAATGGGTGTATCTTTGCGTGTGTGTTTTCTTTTTGGCCTTTTGGTATTTATTTAGATTTTGTGTCTTTCCAGTCTATTACTAGACAAAGTTCTTAACTCTTATTCCCTTATAAAACTGTATATTTGCAGAAAAAAATAAAAAGATTGGATAACATGAAGACAGTGAATGAGAAAATCAATTGACTTCTTTTAAATCCTGAGACCAGCATGCATTTTAAAAGGAGGGTTTTCAATTTAACATGAGGTTTCAAGAATCTTATTATTGCGATTTTATTTACACCGAAGAAAGAAGAGTTCAACATTTTAAAATTCATTAGTACTTCGATAACAAATTTTTTGTTGAAAGAATGTTATAATAAAGTTCATGCGTCTATCAATACGCAAATACAGTTGTTTCTTGTTAATGCCTTACTGAAAATCTCAGGTTTTTCAGTGATATACATAAAACTGTAGCAAGCTTTTTTTTTTCCTAAAGTTATGTAAACATAAGCATGTAATAATGGATAGCATCCAGAGAAATCAGGCCTTTCACATTTACTTTTTGGCAGCTCTGTTCCAGATCTGTCATCAGTACAACCCTTACCTTTTTTAGTCTTTGTTGTCAGCTAAGTATAGTTTCTCTGTGGTCTTAGGATTCAGGTACAATTTTAAAAAGGTTAGATCGGGTTCTCCTGCAACATGATTATTATTTCATGTACATTCACTCTCAGATAAATGCAAGGTCTTCCATAAAACAAAGAATTGCGTTAATGTGGGATAAAGCCTTTGTGCAGAGGCCAGATGGAAAGGGATGGCGGGGCATGTGCAGCAAACTCCTCTGGGAACAGAGGAGCAAACATGAAGGGCTATTACTGAGCAGAGCCTGGTCCCCACCTACAGTTCATGAAAAAGGTGTTCGTGGAGGATAACCAGAGAATGTCTGTAATAAAATCCATTTTTGTGTTTAATGTGATTGAAAGTTCTACGAACATGAATAAGCACAGCATAACTTTACATGAGGAAAGAAGGAGGTTCACAAAAATTATCAAAAAGTAAGGAGACGAAAATACAAACAAAGTGATTTTGGAAAATCCTTAGGAAAATGATATGTATTGACAATTTATTATTTAAACAATTATTCTCTTTCCATTTTCTCTTAAGAATAAAGAGGAATTTAAACTTGGGCAGGTAGAATTATCCCAGAAATAGCATAAGTCAATTATAGAATTTTAAGATATTTATTATCAGAATACGGAGTGCTAGATTATACGGGAACACACACACAGGAATTGAAACTTCAGTTGACATTTTCAATTACATAACTACTATACTTAAAAATACATCCTATTTTCCAAGCTATTAGGTACACAATAAAAATGCCATATTGTTTTTCCTTTTCTGAAGATCCAGATAGAAAATAAACTGGGCAAGCAAATGAAAGTCTCTAGGGATCATGAGACTTGAATGACTATAAAAACTATATCCTTAACAAGAATGAGTAAATGTTCATAACCTCTCTTCTTTTAGAAAAAAACAATAAATATTTCTGCTCCACATCTTTCTCTTTGAATGGACTGTCTAAAATATCAAGTGAATAATGACAAGCCATATTTATCTGCTCTGATTGAAATTTAGTATCATTTTTCACTCCTCAATTTAGAGAACTCCTTATAATTAACTGATGAGCTGTCCTTGAGACAGTGCCATTTAAAGTCATTACGGCACTCTAATTGTGGAGAAATGCTTTTAGAAAATTCCAATTAGAGACTTTTTTTGTTTTTAAATACATTCAAAGAGGTACTGAAGCAATTGGTTTTTTTGTTTGTTTGTTTTTTGTTTTGTTTTGTTTTGTTTTTCGTGGAGGAGGAGGTTATAGCTTGGTTATTTTGGGGTTTTTTACTTAGATAAATAATAAGAGAGAAAGCTTTGGTAAATTTCAAAAAAAAGTAACATGAAGACATGAGGAAACTATAGTAATTTTTGGTTTCGCTCATCATAGTCATGGTTATAATAGAAACAGGGTTTTTGAACACTTCGTTATTAATTAATTATATTTCTACTTAAGTTTGAAGGCCTTGATTTTCAGTTCCTTCATATTTCCTTATGGAGAGTTTAGACCTTAAAAACCAGTTTCCTAACAATGTTTTTACAAGTTAAATATAGTAGCATGTAGACTAGATTTATTTCACTCATCCAAAATTTTGGCAGAAAAAAAGTTTAAATGGCTTATGGTCACTTAGTGGATATTCTGTGACACTCTGAATAAAACCCAGATATCCTGACTCACCCTCAAGTTCAAAAACTTCAGAGTTGAAAGGATTAATCTTACAGGAGGGAAACTGGAGCCCAATAAAACTTTTAACAATGCCACATTAGTTTAAATATCGTTTAAACTTTATTTCTAGAAGTACTGTTCAACATTGACCTTGCTCAGAAATAAGCTATAAAAACAAAGTAAAATAAACTGGGTATTCCTGTTGTTTACAAAAATGAGAACTGTTTGCAATAAACCAAGTAAACAAAGTAAAAAGCAAATTGAAAAATTTTTTTAAAAGTTCAGCTTGACTAAAAAAAAAGTGTGAATTATTTTCTTCATCTAGACCAGCCTCTATTATAAAATATTTATTTATAGGTCAAAAGTGCAAATTTAACTCCCCAAAATACTGTTATTTAGTAGTGTGAGTCTGAATTATGAGTCTAAGGAGTCGGGACTCAGAAACTTCTATTAGCTAAATGAGGTAAAACAGTGCCATCTGCTGGCCAGAATGAAAAAGTAGTTGGTCTTGGACAAACCTGTTAAGGTAAAGTTCAAGAAATCACTATTAATTGATTCCGTATGTCTTTTGATCAATGTAAAAAGTAGTGTACTGGGTGAAGTAAAATTAGCAAGTCTAATGTACCAGAATTTGGGATAATAGGCTATACTAGTATACTAGCATTATTTGAAAGCTGACCAAGAGTTATATCTGATCATGTCAGTAATGTAGCCATATTTGGTTAAAACTACACTTAGTTTTATGGCTAAAATGTAAATGAATAAATAAAGTAATTAACTTATAATTTTGAATTTGGCAAATTTTATGTAAATATTTTCTGTTTATAAATGTATAATCATAAAATAATTTGGAAAATAGAAAATTTTCATTTTCTTCTTGACCTAATTATTTCACTTTGCAAATATTTGAGTGGCTGCTAAGCCAGGAACTTGATTGCCTGCAGGAAAAAAATACAATGGAGTGTCTGCCCTCATGTAGTTCACATTCTAGTGAAGGAGACACAGGTAAATCAGAAATTATAATGTCTTAAGAACTGTGATAGAAGCATATGCAGAATGGTCCAGGAGTAACTCCTGCTCTATTGGAAGCACACAAATCATTATCAACAGTTCATATAAATTAAAGTCTAATAAGCATTTGCTCCTATCCTTATTGCTATAAATAATCCTTGGACTTATGTAAAAATTATGTTTTAAAACGTTCTCCCTAAGTGGTGTTTTTGTTCTATTGTTTTACTCAGAAACCTCAAAAGGCAACACTCGTAATATTTCCATTTCTCTCATACCCTGCATCAAGTCTGTTACCAAGTACTGTTAATTTTACCCCCTAACTAGATCTCAAAACACTAACATTTATTTCCATTTTCTCTAGCACTACCCCAGTCTCACTTTCACAACTGCGATAGCCTCTTATCTGGCCTACTCACATTCACTTGGACCCCTTACAATGTACTGTTTACACATAGAAATTTTCAGTGGCTCTTGAAACCTGGTATGGTTGTTTTGCCACACACTTCTACAGCTCACGCTGTGACTTCTTGCATTTTCTCTGCTGCCATCACCCTCCCTTGCTTTCTGTCCCTCTTTGTTGGCATGCTCCTTCCATTACTGGGCCTTTGCACAGTCTATTCCCTGTCCCGCCATTCTTCACTTACCTTAAAAATGCCTTTGCTGAACTACCTACGGCACAAAATCCCACCATTAAAACCTTTTGTAGAACCACTCGACCTTTCTTCATAGCACTCATCCCAGATTCAGTTTTATAGTTTTACATGTTATTATGTGACTTATGTGTACAATTTCAGGGAGGATGATGACGTCCGTTTTAGCTCTTTAATGTTCCAATTTTGGCAACACCATTTGCATTATAAAATTTTTCCAATTCATATAGAAGTTTTGAATCACACAATTAGAAACCTTCATAACTTAATGAAGTACACTAATAAAAAGGATAAATAAAATTTGCTGGATTGTTGATGATTCCAAACACATACTATTTTCTCTTATTAGAACACTAATTTAGTTTATTATATTTTTCTGCTTATTTCTTTTACATCACAATAAAAGGAGAACACATATTTGTTTTCTCTAAGATTGGCTAGTAGGTCTAATGATCTCAATGCGAATGCTTGCTAATTTGTGGATGCACTATCTTCAAGCCAATATTAGATAGGGGAGGAACTACAAATCAAATTAAACATAGACCTAATTTTTTCTAGATCTTCTCCCTCACTAAAATGTTTTGTGCTGCCTCTCTTGTTCTTCCATATCTCTTGACATTTCTACCATCATTATGTGTCTTTAAAAATTAAGTTCATGTTTTACTGTACTTTTAAACTTTCAGCCAATGGGATGAGAGTAGAGAGACATAATAACAAACAAATCAAACAAAAACACAACCAAGAGTTTCTTTGTTTTATTTTAAAAATTTTCTCAATAGCTTGGGTTTCCAGATATAACCAGTCACTAATAATAGTGACTATTCTCTTGCTTTGTTGAAAAGCTAAATCATTCTGAATTCAAATTAAGGTTATATAAAATCAGTTATGTATACATAAGCTATCAAACATTTTTATATTTTTATATTTTTATATTTATATTTTAAAAATGTAAATTTAATTTAATGACGTCCTCTGATGGTAAAGTTTAGGTGTCTGGACCATGGAATGTCAATATATTTGTTTAAACATTATTCTGGGAGTGTCCATGAGAGTGTTTCTCGATGAGATTAACATTGAATTGTAGACTGGATAATCTGTTGAGGGCCTGAAATAGAACAAAAAAGCAGACTAAGGGAGAATTTCCTTTCTGTGTGACTGCTGTGTTCAAACTGGAACTTTGGTCTTTTATTATCTTTGGATTTAGACTCTCCTAGGTCTCCAGCTTGCTGACTGCAGATTTTGCAACTTCTGAGGCTCCATAACTGTGTGAGTCAATTCCGTATAAGAAATTTCTTTATTATACCTATATTTTATCTCTATATATCCTATTGGTTCTGTTTCTCTGGAGATCCCAGACTAATACGTACCATGACATTAAAGACTGACTAAGATTCATGAATTTTACACTATTTAAACATGTTGATTGCTTTCGGTTTTAAATTTCGTATAATTTTATCTTTTATCCATCTACTCATAAATTAAGAGTGACACACACACACACACACACACAACACAATTTCCTTGGTCCTTTAGACATTTCCCAATGTCCTTGCTATTGGGGAAATCTTCCACTCTCCTTTTTTTTCCCCCTCCAAACTTTTTAAAGAGTGGCCTATTTACATTGCATTTATACTCAATTTCTCCACTCAAATCTCTACCAGTCATTCAATTACCTGTTACTTTACCACTGTGTTAAAACTGCGCTTAGTGAAGTCAGCAATCATTTCCTAATGCAACACCAAATAATCTCCATTTTATAGTAGAGGTTCTCTATTCTTATTTTGGAAATGCTGATACTTTCTATCCCTGACACTCTCTACTTCCTTAGTTTATATAATAATGCTTCTTCCTGTTCCTCTCAAATTCTCTACCCATTCTTTCTGTTTCCTTTACTAAACCTGTTTCTTCTAAATCTTAAGTCATTGTTCTCTGAGGTGACATCGTCATTCCACAGATCCTTTTAGTAATTCTTATGAATTCAATTTTCCACACTGATTATATGACTTGATATCCTCGACCTAGACCTTTCTTCATGCTTTCACTCACATTCAGTTATCTGCTAGATACTTTATGCTTGACTCTCTAAAACTGAAATTATTTTTCCCTAAACCTATTCCTATTCTTATTTCCTATATCTCAGTTGCTATAGTCTTCATTTAATCTTCATCTAAATGAAGAGAAAGGTCGGCATAGTGGAGCAATGTCCATGACATATGGAGAGTGTAGTAAAGAGCACTGTTGTTTACAATTATTATTTACAAGTATTTTCTGTCCATCCCTGGGGACAATAAGGGACTTCCTTGCAATATTGGCAACAGGTTCAACCATGTGACTTACTCTGGTCAATAAAATGCAAGTGTAATGACTGTATCACTTCCCAGCAGATACGTAACAGCCAGAACACAGTTTTCCAGGCTCTTTTTGCCCTATGCTAGGAAAACCAACAATATTCTAGGTGCTCCATTAGCTTGGTGGTGGCATGAAGATGAAGCCAGCCTACCAAAAAAAGAGTAGCATGACTAAAAAGAAAGCTTTGAGGTTTGAAATTTGGGGTCCTTTGTTAAACACAAGACTGCCTAGCTTATACTGACCGATCTGGGAATGGTGAAGTTTTAACCGAGGAATCTTATATCTATTTACATAATCAAGAATATATAAAAGCAACAGAAAAGCATTCTCAGATATGAGAGTCCTATCGGAAAACTTTATATGGTTTTCAAAAAAATGCCTTAAATATTTATCAAAAAAGTGAAATATGAAACAAAATTAGCTAATAGGAAAAGGGTTTGAAATGATCGCCTGCAAATACTGAAACTTGATAAAACAGTGATATCTGAAAAAGTGGTTGCAAATCTGTTTATAATCTGAATGCAAACATCATAAATATTCTTAAAATGAGATATAAAATATTAATATAGTAATACCTTGGATCTAAATTTCTTATTATATTAGCAAAGACGAATAAGCTGGAAAAAAGAAAGTTTACTAATTTAATTGTCTCAAATAGAATTAAAATTATATCATTTTACTTTCAACTTTGAATATTATAGAAGTAGAGATTAGATAATTATGATAAAATTATTTTTCTTTAATTAATTAATTAATTAATTAATTAATTTTATGGTGACATTGGTTAACAAAATCCAATAGTTATTTTAACAGTAAGGCATATATATATTTACACCATGTGTTCACCTCCCATAGTTAGATTTCTTTCTGTCACCACATATTTGACCCCCTTCACCCTGTCTACCTCTCCCTTCTCCCTAATAAAATTCTTAAAGATAGTTTAGTAGACATTTTTAGTTAAAGGTGGCAATACAATAACATTTTTACTTCAGTCCCTTCCTTGAAAACCACTAATAATAAAAAAAAATTGAAAAACAATGTAGAAGAGAGGAAAAGGCTCCTCTTCAATGAAACGAGTAAATGATACAACCGTAAATTACAAAATAGGAAGCAGATTTACCAAGCACAGAGTGAAATGAGGGAAGAGGCTGAGTGCTGAGAACCAAAGCATGCCTTCTCCAAACCTGAGCAGAACACAGATTCCTCTTTAATGAAGAGGCCAATCCTGAAAGACTGTGACCTGAATAGCAAGATCTGGGCCTGGAGGAGCCTCAGAAAAAGTAGAATGTCTAGTTTGAAAGGGTGGCGGAACTAAAGAAGACACCCAGCTGGCAGGCCATAGTTCCTTCCTCCTGTTCTCTAAGCCAAGGAGATCGCTAGAGCAAATCAGAGTGAGGAAAGGAAGAGACGAGCCAGTAATCTCGTATTTCTCCCACCCCTAAGCAGATTTTTGCCAATGACTCATTGACAAGTACTGTGTGTCATGGCAACAACTAGTTATAAAGAAGAGAAAACAAATAGCTATTACAGCTTCTGTGGTAGAGACAGACAAAGGAGAAAGTGAGTGAATCTGCAATTTCTGTCTTTACGAAAAAAAAAAATCAGGATGGAACTAGGAATTAAAAAAATAAAGAGAAAAAGAAAGAAACTGCAAAAGAAGCACATAGATACAAGATAAATTATCTAATAGATCAAGAGTTAAAAATATATATTTTCTCACAGTTTCTATAGTTGTTTGAAAAATGCGCCCCCAAATTCACGTCTACTCAGAACCTCAAAATGTGACCTTATTAGGAAATAAGTCTTTGCAGATGTAATTAGTTAAGATAAGGCCATACTGGATTAGAGTGGGCCCTAAATCCAATGACTTAGAGATGAGGAGAAGACACAGAGACATACATAGGAAAAAAGGCCTTGTGACAGTGGAGGCAGAGATTGGAGTGATGTGTCTACACGCCAAGAATGCCAAGAATTTTAAGGAGCCACCAGAAGCTAGGAAGAGACAAGGAAGGATTCTTCTCTAGGTCCTTCGAAGGGAGCATAGCTCTGCTGACACCTTGCTTTCAGGCTTCCAGCCTCCAGAACGATGAATTAGTAAATTTCTGTTGTTCCAAAACACCCAGTTTGTGGTACTTAGTTATGGCAGCCCTAGGAATCTAATTACATACAACATGAGTGTGCTGGACAGACTCTATGGTGGCCACCATGATTCTACCTCTCAGTGTTTTGCCCTTGTGTTATCTTCTCTCCTTGAATGTAGGTAGGACCTGACCATAATTCAATAAAACTAGATAAATAAGAAATAACAGAAAATAAAAAAGAAAAGAAAGAGGGACCATCCAATCTCCTGAAATAATATTTTGCTAAAGAATCATTGATTAAAAGAAGAAATGAAATCTACAACTATATATTAGATCTTAACAACAGTTTGACATATCAAAAGATGTGTTGGACCCAAAGCTCGTCTCGTCTCAAAGAAAAATGTATAGTGTTTAATATAGTCACTCTTAAACAAGAAAAGAAGTAAAGAAAGAGGAAGACAAGAAGAAAAGAAGAAAGAAAAAAGGGAAAAAAGAAGGAAGGGAAGAATAAAGAAAAGAAGGTAAAGAATGAAATATTATATCTAAATACCAAGAAAAATAATGCTAAATAACTATAGCAAAAAAATAGAACAAATAAAGATAAATTAGTTATTAATCAGAAAACAGTAGGACTATTAGCGATAATGATCTTTAGAAAACAAACCATTCTATTTTCAGTAGTAATGGATTTGATACAGTAAATTTGGTACTTAAGACGTATTGGAAGGTCTGGAGAATCAGGCTTTGCCTCGGCCTTCAGGCATTGTTGAATAAGATTGCTGACCTGAGCTGCCAGTGTCAACCTGGCCACATAAAGAAGATAGAGATTTAGGAGGCTACAACTGGAAAGACTGAATTCCAGAATGCAATATCAGAGAGTTTATACAGAAATCAGGAATCTTAGATCAGAACTTACCACAACTACTGTTGGTATCTCCTCTTTGCTACTCATGACGGGGCTTTGTTCTTGTGGAAAAAACAACATTTCTGTAATTGGGATAGGTCGCCACAGCAGCTGAATTACATGGAACCTATTTCATATCCAGAACTCTGTCTCAACCAGATCTGAAAAATGTGGTTTTTAGGTGGTCAAATGCTTTGGTACAGCAAGCAACATTAGAAGTAGACTGAAAAAAAGTAAAAACAAAAATAGTCTGGAGTGGATGCTGAGTACTAGTTACCTGTATCTACTACACTAGCTAATATTTCCTGAGCCGTAATACCAGACACTGTTCTAAGCATTTAACATGTATTAACTGATTTAATCTACATAATATCCCTACAAGTTTGGTACGATTATTTACTCTCGTTTACAAGTAAGAGAAATGCATGTAGAGATCAATTTTCATGGCAAAGAGCTGAGTCAGGATTCAAATTGTCATTCTCTGACTCTAAAAGTTGAACTTCAAATTGCTACATTTAACATTTTTTAACAGACATAAAAATCAAAACCTTCCATCAAAGTTAATGGAGAATAAAAAGAACAAAATACTCAAACATATGCCATTAGGAATCAGGGGTTCTACCACTGAGACAGAGGAGGTGATGAATGTTACATGGTATTGCCAACAGTACCTTGATGGTATCAAGTTTATAAATCTTAATAAAATAGATATTTCTAAGGAAATATAATAGTACAAAATTGATGCAAAATGAAAGTGGAAACTGATTATATCGATAATCGTGGTGGAAAATAACTACCCCCTGAAAAAAGTATAAAACCCAGAGAGTTTCATATACTACTACTGTAAAATTTTCAAGGAAAAGATAATTCCTATATCATTATGCCATTTATGAAATTTCTGAATCACATTATCGGGTATAGTGAAATTTTCACAATGCTTTTCTCTAGTCTATTAACCACACTGAAAATAACCACATTATTTCAGGGCCCCATTATAGCAGAAAAATTAATCATTTTCAAGTAGACATAATTCCCTTCATTATTTTCTCCTTTCTCTCCCTCTCCTTGGGACAGCATTTACCTTCGAAAAGCTTAAGTTAGTCATACTATAGTGACATGTCCCAATTATAGTTATCCCTCCTTGTTGTCATCTGCTGAGTCCTGGTTGGCCTTACCTGTTTTCCAGTCATGTGATTCCACTACTATATTCTGCCCAATTCCCTTTCTCACCTGTGAGACCTCTTCAGTATTCACAGCATTCACACTACCGGAGAGAAAAACATTTGGCTCTTGGTGAGTCTGTGTCAATCCAGAATATTCTGCAGAGGTCTTAGCTATCTCATATTGTGTAGGGTTGAGGAACTCAGGGCTCAGAGTCTTACAGGTACAACCAGACCTAAATCCGAGCACAAATTTCTTCTAGTCTTAGTTCCTCAATATTTCCTGGAAATATCACCGTCCTCTCTCTCTCCTTTAAGAGCTAAAGGATCAGAATGGGGCTTCCACGGAAGGAGGGGGGAGTACTTGGCTCTTTTTTAGAGACTGTGCCAGTGTTCACACCTTGCTTCCTCTCCATCTCTATACAGAACAGAGAGAGGATGGGAGAGGCCCTCTCTTGACAGGAGATGATATAGAACTCGGAGTCAGGAAGGTGGTAGTTGGGAGACTCATCATGCTTATTTATATGCCCTATCAAAATATTTCATTCTTATATCTAGATTTGAGCCTTTGATTTTCAAAACTAAGAACTTGATTCTTTTGTTTTTCTACTTCTATTACAATAGAAAATTGAGGGAAAAAAAGAGTTTGGTAAATTTGTGGCTAATAACAACACTATTTAAACTGTTCTATAGAATAAAGACAAATATTTAGAAAGTTCCATTTTTACCAGTTCACTATAATCATAAATATACATGATATGTAAAAAATGAAAATAAAATATTAACATGTCTATCTTAATAATTTACTTTAAAAAATAGTTTATAACCAAACTGTATTCCAGGGATACAATTTACACATTTGTGACTTGCTTATATTTTTGTGTAATTTTTGTCTTTAATAAGAAAGTAATGGGCAAGCCACTATGTAGGAGGGTGTGATACATAAAATACAGTGGCACGAACTCAAAGATCTTAAAGTCTGGTTGGCGAGTCAGCTATAATGAAATCATGATATGTATAAAAACTATTGAAAGGTAATAGATTAGTTTTTCAAGGATTATATAGCTATGCTCTAGGCGTTCATGGAATGTCAGATCACTTTAGAGTGATAAGAGAAGAATTTACACAGAGGGGTAATACGATTTCAATCTTAAAAGATAACTTGGGCATATATGTAGTGAGGATATTTCAGGCAGGCAATATAACAGTGAAATTGTGAAGGGAAGAAAGATGTTTGGTATACAGTGAGCGAACTTTCTGTAATAAAAGAGTGAATGAAATGTTATAGGTTTAGAGACAATTTGAGTTAAAAATTGTACTCCTGAGGCAGAATTGATTTAAAAGATGTATATCCTCTAACGTAGTCAGCTGGTAAAACAATTTGGAGTATCTCAGCCTCCATAAAGAACATTCTTGTTCTGTGCGAATAATGAGATTTATTGATTGTGAGTTCAGTGTATGCCTCCTTTATAGTTTAAGCTCCCGATCTACTCTCTCTTAACTTTATCTCTCTCAAGGCTTGGCTGCAAAAATGGTCACTTCTTCTGTCACCTACTTTAGTCTACTTTTTTGTCCCTAGTCCCTGGATTCTTTTTATTATACTCATCAAGATATACTCAATCTAAAGTGGAGATAAAATTGTTTTTTAAAAATTATACAGAAGTAAGATCATGTATATGAAACTTTCACAAAGTGAATTTGAAACTGGGGAGGAAGTAACTGCTGCATTAAAAGATTTTTGTTTTCTTATGTAAACGAAGTATTTTTTTTTTTAATTGGGCTGAGGATTCCTTGGGGCTCAAAGACTAAATATTTATTGTTCTTTGTGTATGCTATATGGTTAGTGAGAACTCCCACAACAGCTCCGGAGATGGAATTACTTAGCTGGTTTAGAAGAGAACACACAGCAACTTTATTTCTCTACTCAGGGGTTACTGACAGAAGAAGACTCCTTACCTATTTTCAAATATGTTGGCTACTCTCCTCACCTTTCACCTCTCCCACCCCACCTGCTAGGTTTTCCTGTATTTTTCCCTTTACTTCTGATGCCTACTAAGTCTCTGATTCGACTACATTAACTTCTCACTTACACACATCTCAGCGTGTAGCTCTGAATTTAAACAGAGCTTGCTTTTCAAGGTCTATACCACTTTGCCTCAGCATCCTTTATCCCTTCCAAGAGAGCACTGCTAAAACATCTGCTCCTTCTCTGAATTTGCTTCCTCTTTTTATTTCTTCTCAATTTTTAATTTTCTCTTTTGTTATTATTCTCAACATATTGCACTTACTCTCTAAATATTTGTTGATTGATTGGTTGGTTCTGCATAATACAAGAAGGTTACTGACTCTATTTAAAAAATAATGAGAATTGCAACTTCCCGCAAACATGAGTAAGGAAAGGATAAACTCCTGCATGACAAATTGAGAAAATAAACGCTTTATCTTATTAGATTGTTTCCACCGAGATGCAGATGAAGCAAGTGATAGATCAGCACCATTAACTAAATTGCAAACACTGCTTAGGTGTCTGCAACCATTTTGTTGTTGTTCTTTTAAAATTAAAATTGTTGTTCTTCGTCAAAAGGAACATGAAAAACGCCCATGGAATCAATAATACATTCTTTTAACTTGACCCTCAACTCCTAACAGAGGTTGCAAATACATTTAAGGTCAGTTAGTGTGGGGCTGCATCAGGGTGAAAGGGGTCAAGGCCAGCATAAAGAGCAACAGTCGTGGGGTAGCCACACTACTTTGTATACCACTGGCTATTTCGTTAATAGATAGGCAGGCGATGGGCTTGAAACTGTTTGAAGTGCGAAAATCTGGATTTTGCATTCATTTCAAATTATTTGATTTTTCTTAGCTATGGTAGACTGGCTTCACTCACTCCCTTCCTGAATTATATTCCCCATTTTTACCATGGCTTCATAATGAGCAAAGTGGGACTTCCAAGACAAAAGTTTGAGGCATGACTCTCAAATTTTAGAAATAGAATAAAATGGACCAAGTGCCGATTTTATGTAATCATCATTCCAGTTGTTTATGCCTCTATTATAGGATTATTACATTAGTTATTTTTCTGTTTTTTTTTTTTGAATTGTTTTGTTTTAACTCAGTGATTAAAAAGTCAGGCTATGGCTTGCTCACCTCTTTTTATACAGAGTCTGGTGAACCTCACTATATATCTGATTAAGGAATAAATGAGTGACTATGAATGGAAAAGCTGGGATAGAGGAAGAGAAAAGCATTTTCACTGGTATATGATGTGACAAAACAGAGAGGCAAAAAACAAATGAAAAAAGGGAAAAACAAAGCATGTTTATAATAAAGACATTTTCTCCAGGTTGATTGAAAGTTTTAATGTATATAATAGGAAAAATTGAATGTGGTCAAATTTGAATCCCAAATTGAATGTTAGATCTAGGAGTCTGGGTCTTTATTCTATAGACAGTAGGAAGTCTGAACTATTTGTAACAGAAGAATGACATGGGGAAATAATGCTTTAGGAAGATTAATCTACCTGTAGAATGCAAGACAGACTGCATTAGGGAGGGAATGGGGGTCGAAAGATGAGTGAGGAGGCTTAAATATAAAGGCAAGTAAGACCTGAACTTGAGTGGTAGCACCAGAATAGCAAGGTACAGATGATGGAAGAAATGTTTTAAAGAAAGAATCTCTAGGATTTTTTTTTTTATGTTTGGGTTTGGAGAGTGAAGAACTATGTGATTTTCTGATTCAGAATCAGGATTACAAAAACACTGTTCATTTTTTACCAATAACAAAGGAAAATGATGTCAGGTTTGGAGGGAGAGAGCATTAGAAATAGATTTTAGAAACTTTATTTTTAAGGAGGTTAGGAAATCTAAATATCTCACATACAGTTTAAAATGAGAGACAGAATTCCAAGGAGAAAACCAGATAAAAAATATACATTTGGTAGCAATCTATAAAGAAGTGATAGTATAGCTGATTTGAGCTGATTATTAGCTGATTAGAAATTAATGCAAAGATGGAGAGCCTCTTTTACATTTTCTTATTTAATTGAAAAGGCAACAAGCAATTGTTCACATCTACTGTTGGAATAGAATGGATGAAATAATGCACCCAATATAGCAGCAAACCAACAGGCATTTTTTTTTTTTTACAGCAAAAAAGTGTCAGAAGATGCACCATGAACATTGCTGAGGATATGAAAAATATTTCTTACAAGAAATTTCCCAGCAAAGGAGGACATGCTATGCAGTAAAGTACCAATGTTTCTCTAAAGTATAAGTTGTGGTATTTGCTAGATCTATTTCAGTGATGAAGTCCACAAAAAAGCACCACTTTTCATATAAGCCACTAAAGAATAAAGAATATGAATCAGAAAAGATATCTCTCAAAAGTAAATAACTTCTTTAATGAGTAAAATGTTATTTACAGATACACACACACACACACACACACACACACAGATATATACACAAACTGAATTGCCTGAAAGTATAAAAAGTACTAAGTTAGAAATGAGTGTTAAAGATAGCACAACTAATCCATTCACTTCATCATTCATGAACACTTAATGTGAAATTAAAGTCACACATGCACAGAAGGTCATCATATATGGTTAATTTAATAAAAGAAACAGAACTAAACCTATGATAAAAGCTCTAAACATTGCAATCCCATGTAGCATGATCATGAATATATTTTGTATTACAGTGAGACTGATTGGTTATCTTGTACCAAAGATTTTAAAAGAGTTAAAATTATAGAAAAATATACATTTTTCTTTGAAAATAAGGATGAAGGTTCATTTTCTCCCCCCTTAATTGCCCCCCCTCTTTAATTGCCCCCCCCACACCCCTCCACCCCTGACCTGCAGTTGCTGTCTCCCTTAAGAACTGAACCCTTGAAGGCGGGGCGTCCTCTCCTTTGCGCATACCCGGGGCCTGGCGCACCCGTATGGTCCGGGCTCTACCTGGGGCGCAAACTCCGGACCTTCTGCTCTGCATATAAAACAGATGAGCTAACCACTACACTATGGAGCCACCTCCAAAGGTTTGTTTTCTGATATAATAAGCACATAGCTACCTATTAAATCATTTCACTACCTGCTAGCTATCAGATAATAATTTTAAAATTACACTTAACCTGTCCTTTCAAAGGAAATGTGGCATTTTAACAGGAGGGAAAATTAGTACTTTTTTTGAAGGAAGTTTTATTTTGGAGAGAATATTTTTTTAAATGAATATTGGGAATTCTTTCATCTTTATGTGATGTAAGTGTGTGAGAGATACTGAGATGAGATGATCAAATCAAAGAAGGACTTGCTGCCCACCTGTGGAGACTGTGGGGACTGTGCCTTGTCATAGCTGCTTCAAAGCTGACTTTAACTACAGAGCTACCCTTCCTGGGACTCATGGTGACCAAATGATGTGGGATATAAAAGGTCGGCTCTTTTTGACGAATGCAAGACACTTGCTCCAGACTTCTTTGTGAAAGAGGTTGTCTAAGCATTGTTAACCTCCATTAAAGTTCATCTTCTTCCTCTGCTCTGTTCTCCTCTTTCTCTCTTCTCTTTAAAGGCCTTAATCCCTGAAAAACATCTTGTCTCCGAATTCAGAAACATCTGCTTTCTGAGAACCTAAACTGCAACATGAACCACTTAGTAAAGCTTTCTGTGTACATTGAAAAATTTGGAAACAGATATTCCTAACTTATTTAAAAATATTCCATATGAAGAGTTTCAATGATTTTAAATATATTTATTAAAAATGTAATTTTTAATTTATATTTTGATGGATTTGCAAGATTTGATTGGTCAAAATCATGGAAGAGCAAAATTTACTTTCAAATTTCAACAAAAATTCTTTGACTAATTAGTAAAGACTTCAATTATTATTTAATAAGCTGTGTTAATGATGTACTTTCTGCATTGAGATCTACATATCTTTATATGGTGTATTTTTCAGCTAAAAACTGTAAGTATTTGAATAAACTGAACTTAAACTTGTCAAATTGATATGTTACAAAATATTAAAGTTATGTTTTTAGGAATAATAAAATATTCACATTGTTCTTTCTAAATATGTTAATCTCCTTAAAATAATCATTACTAGTAAGAGCAAAAATGTTTTACATGCTCAGTAAATAAAATAATTATTTACAAATATTCTATTTCATTTCTATATTTTGTTTGCATGTGTATAATTTATAAATAAATATATTATTGTACTTAAAAGTTTTTCACTGATATAATATGATATAATATCAAAAATGCTGGTCAACATTGCAGCATACCATGCACTGTCTTTGATATTCAGAGAAGGAAGATCTGTGACAAAGAGCAGGAAGACAAACAGAAGAAACATCAGAGAACAGCAGAGAGAAAAGCTTTTATTTTAGCAACCAGAACATATTTCCTTATCCTGGGATAATATAAATTAAAATCACAGGAAGGTAGACTCTCAGAAGGCTTTCTTCACCTATTAATATTATTTCATGCCCTTGGATTCAGGGAATATGCTAGATCAAGATCGTGAGGTTAATTTAATGTGTCAACATGACTAGACCATGGAGTGTACTTAGTCAAATATTATTTTGGGTGTTCCCGTGAGGCTGTTTTTGGACAAAATTAATATTTGCATCAGTAGACAAATTAATTAAAGCAAATTACCCTTCTTAATGTGGGTGGGCCTCATTCAATCAATTGAATACCCAAATAGAACAAACAAAACTGAATAAGAGTAAATTTTGCTTGAGCTACAAAGTCAGTTTTCTGCCTTTGGACTAGAGGACACATCATCAGCTCTCCTGGGTGTCCAAATAGTGGACTGTAGGTCTTGAACTTCCCTGCCTCCATAATCACATGGACAAATTTTTTATAATAAGTTATCTATCTGTCTATCTATCTATCATCACCGTCATCATCATCATCATCATCTGATTAACATATCTAATTATTGATAATTTTTATAGTTTGATAGATTATTCAATCTTTCTCCATTACCCCCTTCACATAACACTTTAACCTCTACACAATGAAGCATAGGGAGGTGAAGGGAATGTTACCAAGTGAGGTTGAACTCTTTGCCTTTTGACCTGAGAAGTCTCTAAATCTATGTTCTTGGAAGTTAAGAAAATTTTAACATCCAATCTTAGTCAATGGAGAATTGAGCTGTGTTAACCACCTTATTACTTACATTCAACTCCAAAAGATCGAGTTTAGGAATCAGATAAAGGAAAATAAAAACAACTCTGTACCATTTTCCAAGTTATCTCCAAATGGAGAGAGCTGAACAATGAACTACAATTCTATTGTCATATTGAACAATTATCAGTATTTGCCATCCTTGTTTTATCTATCAGTTTATTTTCTTCCTCTTTCTTTCTTTCTCTGTGTTATGTTTAAAATAAATTCCTGACACCAGGCCATCAGGTCATTTTATCCACAAAAACTTCAATATATACCACTAAAAAAGAAGGATTTATTTCTGACATAAACACACTGCCAATATCATATTAAATTTAATAATCACATTTTCTTAATATCATTTAATATATAGTCCATATTTAAATTTCTCTAATTGCATCAAAAATCTCTTTTCATGGTTGGTTTATATGATTCAGGATGCACACAGATTCACATTTATTATATTATTTGCTCTATTTTAATCTAAAACAGTCTCATCCTTTTTTTTTTTTTTTAATTTGCCACTGCTTTTAGAGCTTTTCAGTAGATAGTGCTGATCTCTTATTATGGAAAATTTTAAACATACACAAAAGTATGAATAATAACATAATAAATGCCTCACGTTTCACCAGATATCAATATTTTCATTATCTTGTTTCATCTAGTTCCATATACTTTCTATAAAAAGCTCTTGAAAATTATAATAAAAATGGGCAAGGACAAGAAATACAACTTCATAAATGAGAAACCACAACGATCAGTAAACCTGGAAAGACGTTCAAATTTCATAATAATTGATTGTCAAATTATAAGATGTAAGGATTGAAAAAATGATTGCCCCATTGTAGAATAGATTATAGAAAACTGGAACTTTCATACAATGCTAAAGGGAATACAAACTGGTGCAAACAAACCTTAAAAATATTCTCTTCTCTGTAACAAAAGTATTCTACAGTGCAATGACTTCAGTAAGACAGAAGTTTGCTTTTTTATTTCTGCTTCATAGAGTCATCGAAGGACACAGCTTAGCAGAGAAACTGCCACAATATAAAGCATTGTCATCACGTGTGTGGTAAAAGCTGGGTCACCATCACATCCAACTTCCAACTTCTAACTGGTAAGAAGGGGGAAAAAACACAGAAGAGGCATGCCCACTGTTGTCAGGACCAGGCCTGAAAGAGGCACATATCACTTCCACTCATATTCTGTTGGTAGAAAATGTAGTATACGGCCATACCAATCTTCAGGGAAAGCTGGAGAATGAGATTAGTTGGACAGCCAACAAAGTGTAAAAAGGAGAAAACAGTTTATTGTGAACACCTACTAATCTCTACCATACTTTTGACCCAGTGGTTTTCTTCTAAGAATTTAATTTAAAAATTGTGGATGTTCTCAAAGACATACCTAGAATATCACAGCTTTATGTATAATTAAAAAAATTGGAATCAAAATAGTGGATTATTTGAATAGATTATTATTCACCATTATGAAGGAATACTCTGTAGCCCTTAAAAATGACATAGTGAATACTTATTAACAATGAAAGAAATTTAGTGCTATAGTAGAAATGTTTGAGGTAGTAATTATTTTACATTTAAATTACAGTCTCTGTTAAAGGAGTGAGTTTAGGTAATCATTTTCATATCAAGTCATACTACTGCACTAATCATTGCTGTTTAGATGAAAAATAATCTCAAATGTATTTTTTTTCTCAATAATTTGAACTAAGGTGCACAGAAAGTGTAGCCATATTGTACTGGGCATTGAAGTTGCAAGGTGATGCACAGGCTGAGCTGAATGCTTATCTGCGTAGATTTGTCAATATATCTTACTTTTATTCTAAGATTCTTTGAATATTTTGTTTCTTGCAGCCCAATGATCCCTAAGGAAATCATACATTTTTTAACCTCAGAAAGAAAACAAATAGGTTATGAAAGACATGTACAATATGATTCTTCTTTTAAAAAAGAGAAGTACACAGAAAAAGTTTGTACTACTGATAAAAGTAAATATCTCTGGGTGATAGCATTACAGTTGATTTTCATTCTATTAACCTCTATTTTCTGGACTTTCTACAATAAATATATTTTTTTGTTGCTTCTAGGAAAAATAAATACCATTTTCTTCTAATTTGACAGAAAATTCTAAATATTGTTATTGGTAATTCACTATCCATGAACATATTAGTTTGGGTGTTACTCCCATGAGAGAAGCTCAGGCAGAATTTAGGACAGAAGTTGAAAATTCACCATATGGGAAATTATAGGCTCTGTATTTTATGGATTTATTGAAAATAATATATGGAATAGTTTATATTTTAATCTAATTGTTTTTATAATCCTCAGGGTGAGATTAATGGATAAGGAGATTTTCAAGGAAGTGTGATCAGTATTTGGATCAGATATCAATGTAGCATTTGTGCCTGGATTTGTCCAATACACAGAGGGGAAAAATTCTCAAAGAATGAGACTTGTAAAGAGAACGCTTCAAACCTGAATACCATATTCACATAACACAGACATTGTTTTGCGTAATCTGCATGAATTCTCCAACAAAGGTAATAATTTGAGTTTCTCAATTGAAATGGCATGTTGTTCTTGGCAAAGAAAAAGCAAGACAAAAAAAATTAGAATTAGCATAAAATTTGGTTATAGAAAAATGTTTAGATAGCCACACCACTTTGCAATTTTAGTAGCAATTCTGCCTCTGATGCAATATAAATCATGTAATAATAAGATAATGTGACTATTTAGAAATAATTCATTAACTTTTTCTAGTTCATTAAATTTGTAATTTTAACATAAATGTTGAGAATTTATTCTTGTCATAATTTAAAGGCATGTGCTTTTATTTTAATCTCTAGAAAAACATCACAAATTATTATTATATTTAAGACAAAATGAGTGACAGATGAATAAAAAGCTAAAAGTTTATTAACTTTTTGAATTAAATCAAAGCTATAATTCCAAGGAGCTTTGGAAAACACTAATTTTGGTCTGATTAGCTATTTTAATCAAGCATCTACAGCAATCATTGCACTTTAATTCTCAAAATTGATAATTATTCTCTGAATTCACGTAGTAGGAGAAGTATGGAGACTATTCCTTAATATCTTCTGCAGAAGACAAACTTTATAAACCTACTAATGCCAAAGGGCAAGGCCGATGATGACTGGACAGCAGAAAACAGGAAGTCAGTCTGTCCTCTTCTTGAGTGTTACCTCTCGTCTCACCATTGTATTGTGGTGGAGAAAAAAGTCATCCAAAGGATGTGACCACTGGTTGACACATTAGCTGAACCTGGGCAATTAGAGTCTCCTTACCCATTCTCTGGCATGGAATGTAGGTTCTGTCCCTGTTCCCATGGTAGTGTGGGCCACATCAAGTGCACAGACTTGAGAGAGCAACATATTGTTGAGACAATCTGGACTGTATACTCGACTGCGTAGTAGCTGCGAGCCTCCAACAGACACACGGACCACCAGAAATCAGTGAGTTAAAGGAAACACACTCTTTATTCAGCCAGCTGGGTCTGCTAGGGGTATGCAGACCCCAAATTAAGCAGCCCCGAAATGTAGAGGTATAGGGTTTTTAAGCCCTAAACCCCATTCTTCATTCTGTCTGAACACAAAAGTCTATTTTTCTTCTCTTTACTGTCAACTCACAGGTCAGTTGTGCAAGCGGGGGTACAGAAGCAGAAAGTTAGAATGTTATGTTCCCATGGGTGAGAGCCTATGTTCCCATGGACGATAGTCCAGCAGGAATTTTCCAGCCAGCACATTCCCCACTGGCCTTAGCAGAAAATCAAATCCTTGATTCTTCATGTGGAATTTGCTCATAGCTTCTATTTTGTAATATCAAAAGTTTAGTGGAATTAATTCTCTTCCTTATACATGCAAACAAGAAATTGAGGAAACATGGGCCAAAAGCTAACAAGAGGAGGAGGAGGAGGATTAAAGGTCTAGCTACAGCAGATAGAAGGTTTGTTAGTCATGGTGACCAACTAAACATCCTACGAAACCAATTGTTTTTCCCTGGCATCTAAATTTCTCTGTACTGGTTGTAAGCTCTCTCTAATTACTCCAGAGTTGTTGGCATAGAAGCAACAGGTTTCACCTAGAGCCATACATAATCCATCTTGTTCTAAGAATAATAAATCTAAACCTCTTCTATTTTGGAGGACTACTTCTGCTAGTGAATCGACTTGAAGTTCTAGCCTGTTGAGCTCAGTTAAATTTAGGGGAGTTCCTACTCCGACATAGTAAGGGGGTCTTGGGTTTAGGCACAACTAGCAATCTTGTCCTATGTCTGGGGGGGTCTTATTTAAGAACTTGTATATTAATGCTCCTTCTGGTTCTGGTTGTGGTTGGGCAAATGCCTGGACTAAAGAGGAAAAAAAGGAAGAAACAAAGGGTTAAACTTATATGCTTGAGTCTTAGTCTTAAGGGCCTGTCTTCCTGAGCTGTCTACTCTTGTGCTGCCTTCACGTGGGAGTGATGAATCCGTAATGGGATACCGTCTACTTTAACTGCAGTGGACATCATCAGGTAGACTGTGAAGGGTCCTTTCCATTTGAGTTCTAGTCCCTTGGAAGTGAACTTCTGGATCTACACAGAGTCCCCAGGCTGAAACTGATGGGAAGTCTGTTCCCCGGGGCTGAGTGGGCAGCATGAACCTGGGACTAAATCTCCTTCTGTACACTTTGAAGGGCCTGTAATAACTTAAGTAAGACAAGGTTACGTAGTTTGCCTTTTTCTCATCTTCTATTCTAGGTACTAAAGGTGGGAGTTTTCCAAAGAAAATTTCAAATGGGGTGAATCCATTAATATATGGAGTACACCTGGCTCAGAGAAAAGCAAAGGGGAGAAGTTCTACCCAGGTCCCACCAGTTTCTAATCCTAACTTGACTAATGTCTCTTTTAGGGTCCTATTCATTCGCTCTACTTGGCCCTAACTTTGGGGCCAGTAGGCGCAGTGGAGTTTCCATTGCAAATTTAGGTAGCTAGCCAATTGCTGTGATACCTTTGCTATGAAGGCTGGTCCATCATCTGACCCTAAAGTTCCAGGGAGACCAAATCAAGGAGGATTTCTTGTAGTAGTTTCTTAGTAACTACTAAGGCAGTTTCTTTTCTGGTGGAGAAGGCCTCTACCCATCCTGAAAAGCCGTCTATAAAAACAAGTAAATATTTGTAGCCCCCCACAGTTGGGGTTACCTCAGTGAAATTGACTTCCCAGTGGTCCCCCAGATAAGTTCCTCTTTCCCTATGCCTAGGTTCTTCTATCTTCCCCTTCTTTGGGTTAACTTGGGCACAAGCTGGGCATCGTGAGGCAATCTCCTCTGTGGTTCTTCTCCCTTCCGGAGCATCTTAGTTCACCCTAGGTGTGTGGTCTGGTGTAGTTGGTGGAGGAGAGTCCTTCCAAGGGCCATGAGATCCTGATTTTTCCATCTGGGGTCTTCCACCACTCCTGTTGGTTCCTAGTGGCTCTCTTGTCTTGAAAATATATGTTCTCTTCCGCCGTATAGGTCAGAACGGAGGCGGTTCTCCTTCCTTCCTGCATGAAGCTGCTCCTGTCCGTGAACAGAACTTCATCGGCCTCAGGCAGAGGGGAGTCTTTGAGGTCTGGCCGCAAGAACACACAGTGTCAGTGAAATCTGTGCAGTCGTGAGCAGGGTCTCAGGGTCTGAGTCTGGCAACAGATTGACTGGGTTGATGATAGTAGCTTTGGATTTTAGTCATATGTTTGGGGTCATCCGGTGCCTCCCTGTGGTTGAACACCTTCTGGGCTATCTCAACAAGTTAAACAGGTTCATCCCTGTAAAACTTTCTAATTTTTATAATTTATGCCAGATATCAGGGGCTGCCTGAGTAGCAAAGGCTATATTTAATTGCCTGCTGGTCCTCAGGGGCCTCAGGATAAATGGGGGTGTACACCCAGTATGCCTGGTTCAAGAAACGCTCCAGGGGATTCCTGAGGTCCCTGTATAACTTCAGTTACCTTAAAAGATTAGTTGGCTGACGAGCAGCCATCCTAATTCCCCCAATTAGAATCTGGTGGTACCGAGCTAATGCCGTCTCCCTGCCTGAGAATTGTGTCCCCAGTCTGGGCGGGTGGAGGGAAATTCCTTCAATCTGTTTCTCTGCTTCCTCAACTTCCTCCCTTCCGCAGCTATCTTTTGTGTTTCAGCTGAATGCATCCGCGTTCTTCCACGGTGAAGAGGGTAACTAAAAGCTGTTGACAATTGCTCCAAGTGGGGCGTGAGTCTGAAAAACACTCTCTAAGAGTCCCATTAATGCCTGGGGTTTCTCAGAGAAAGGTAGATTTTGTGCCTTCCAGTTGTACAGTCACTAGTCATGAAAAGCACATAAACCATAAAGGGCCTGTCTGTGATGCCCTGGGGTGGCGTTCTCGCAAGGGGAGGATGGCCGGGGTGGTGTATCGGCTGGTGCCCCGCCCGGAGTGGGAGCAGGAGGCCCATAGGGGTTACCTGCCCGCGTCCAAGAAGGTGAGGGTGCTATTGGGCCTCTATTGTCCTGGATTATAGGGTGGGGGAAGGTCACTGTCCTCCGTGGAGATTGGAGGACTGAGGGACTGGGTGTCTAGGAGATTCAGTTGCTGCATTTCGGGTGCCCACAACTAAGACTCATGCCCCTAGAGAAAGGGCACACTGGCAGAAACAAGGAGGGGGTTCTGAACAAGGTTTAACCGTTGATCATGTAGGGAAACTGATCGGGATGTCCCAGGTCTCCTGTGACAATCTTCCAAACATTCCTCACTAAACCCTTGTTAAAGAAACCCTCTGGAGGCCACTTTACACCAAAAGACGGCCACTCAATTCACACAATGTTCTTAGTCTGCTGGAGAAAACTTTATGCCATAGTCAGCTCCCTCTACAAACCCTTCTTTGAAATGTCTGTGAACTTGGGCCTCCCCCCATCGCTTGTGCAGAAAATACAAAACACAAAACATAAAACAGACACTCAGACGAGAACAATTACTAGGGTGTAGGTGGACCCAGAGAAGTCCGCCACCTACAACCTAGACAAGACCAAAAACAATAGACAGAACCCGACAACAGGGCACAGGAGGTGGCAGCTTGTGGCCTGGCCATGGTCTGGGAGATATGACTCCATCCAGTCTCTCCATGGACCCCCAATGACCTGTCAACAGAAACAGAAAGGTACCTTTAATCCAGACGTTGAGGCCTCAGAGATTCCCATCGGGACCAGGAACAAAGAGTGTGTCCTAAAGGTTGTGTCCTTAACAATTGCATTGACCCCACCACGGCCTTCAAGGGCTCTGGAACGTCTCAGGTTGGCCAGCCCTTTGAATCCGTAAGAGGGACAGCAACCACTTCGGAGGTCGGTCTGGTCTTAGATCCCAGGGCTACTCCCTGAGATCTCCCTGGGGCCTCCAAATGTTGTAGCTGCCAGCCCCCGATAGACACATGGACCACCAGAACTCAGTGAGTTATAGGACATGCTCTTTATTCAGCCAGCTGGGTCTGCCAGGGGTACTTAGACTCCAAATTAAGCAGCCCTGAAATGTAGAGGTACAGGGCTTTTAAGCCCTAAACCCCATTCTTCTTTCTGTCTGAACACAAAAGTCTATTTTTTTTTTCTATTTACTGTCAATCCACAGGGTGGTTGTGCAAGCAGGGGTACAGAAGCAGAAAGCTTATTGTTAGAATGTTATGTTCTCATGGGCATAGATAGCCTATGTTCCCATGGGCATGGCCAAGCAGGAATTTTCCAGCCTCCACAACTGAATCCCATTAACATCTCTACATAAACTCTTAAGATTCTGGTGATCGGGTCCAGAAATCTGCTGCCTCATGACTACCGCCTAACAATCTTTCTTTAGTCTTCCTTGTTCTCTGTATATAGGGACCAATTTCAGATTTCACCTGGGAAGCTCCCAAAGATGAGAACCAACAATTGGTGAGCCAGCCAAGAGGATCCTTCTCTTCAGTCTCTCTTGCCCTCTAGCACCAGGACCAGTTTGGAATTTCATAGGGGTAGAAGTCCCGAGGTTGTGAACCAACATTTGGTAAGACAGTTTTGTTTTGTTCCTTTTTCTTAGCTGAAATGGTCAGATAGATATCCTAATGCACTATAAAAGAAGGCCGAGTTTTTACTTTAATTAATGAAAACTGCTCCTATATTGAACAGAAAAGTGATGAAACCTTATTTCAAGACTCATTTCGCCTTCATGCCTAATTTTCTCTCCTCTCACTGCCTTCTTCTCTCAGTCTCCTCATCAAGTACTTCTTTTTCTTGCGTCATCACACCTCCTTGGGGAGACTCCAGCTATTCAAGTGACAAAAGAATCTTAAGGAAGTCCTGCCCCAGAGCCCTTCATGCCTCTTATCAGCTCTGCTGTCACAGAGTTTAGCTGATACAGACTTTAGCTCTGCTTATGAGCCTCCCAGTCTGAAGGGACAGGAAGGCGTCTATTCTCTGGAGCAGAAGTTGAGTCTGTGGTTGCTTTGACTTTGCTTCAGGCTCTCCACCAACAGTGACCGAGGCTGATTTCTTCCTGAAGTTACCTAAGCACTATACACCTTACCTATCTTGATTTTCTCATAAAAACCAATGTATTCTCAACATAGAGAATTTAGATTCTTCCTATTACTATTATTATTCCAATATGAAGCTTTAGGAAATTGTCAGTAGTGTTAACCTAATTAAACAAGGAGGCCATTAGACCAAGGTGGCCCTGATGCCTTGGCAGCCTGTGTAAACAAACCAAAACCTAAACCAGAGTCAATTCCTGTAAATGCCTCGTGGTTAAGAAATCGTAACCTAACAACAACCAGTATCAAATTAGCCACCTATGCTTTCACAAATAAGGCAACCATTTAAGCTATAGACAGTCAAACAATTTCCTTGCTTTGTTTCTGCATCTGATCTAACTCCTACCGGTGGAGCACCACTAACAGCTTTCAGTTTCGTTCTGCCCAATTTGAATTGCTATATGCTCAAATGAACTCTTCAAAATTCTGATGTACTTCAGTCTATCTTTTAACAGTAGTGTGCTATTATTATTAATAATATGTTACTGCCATTATTGGACATTCTTCGGAAGGCAGAGATGATGTATTATTTATGTAGTTATTTAATAACGCTAGACCGAGTCAGAAACAAGACCGATGCTTTAAGCCTGGATATAATTTTCCTCCTGATAGTAAGTGAATTTCCATTCATCTTGCCCCCAAAATATTAACCTCATGCAACACATATAGTTTATTTTCAAGACAAAAACCTGCAGCTCTCTCTTCTTGTCAAGTATAATTTGCCATTCTACCAGTTAATTCTACTTTATCGCTTATCTCTTAGTTCTTTTCTTTTCCCCAACCCCTTTCTTACCCTATAGGACCTACACTATAAATTCTAAACTTTGTAGCACTTGAATGTATGGCATTTTATCATCTAACCCTTGCCTACTCACTTTATGGCCTCATTTGTAGCTACTTCTATTTGTGGTCATGAAAATGCAGCACTCAGGTTTTCTAATGCAGGAAACATAATTGACTGATGGCCCCAGATGCTGCCCTTCTGGATTCACTTTTGTGTTCATACAAAGGCCATGTTTCCCACAGGCTTCTCTCTGCCAAAGTCTGAGTCGTAGACTCAGAGTTTGGCAAATTCTTTATCGTTTTTTTCAAGATACAACATCAGTTCATGAACTACTTATAAGTATTTGTGCTATTTCCTTGTAA
The DNA here is from genome assembly GCA_003508835.1 of Eonycteris spelaea. Classification (NCBI taxonomy): domain Eukaryota; kingdom Metazoa; phylum Chordata; class Mammalia; order Chiroptera; family Pteropodidae; genus Eonycteris; species Eonycteris spelaea. The sequence continues at coordinate 2,776,008 of PUFA01000201.1, forward strand.
TTAAAGGACTTCATTCTGTATTTTTTTTGGTGTCTCAGAGATTCTGGCACAATAGTAATACATAATAAGTACTTTACAAATTCTATTGAATCTATTAAAGGTAGTGCTGTAGAAGTAAATGCATATCTTAATTTCTAGTGAGATCATCATTGTGTTTATTTTATCAGAAAAATATTTCCCAAGTGAAAAGCAAGTAAACTTCCCTTGTATGCTTGAGCCAAATAGAGAATATTCAATTTTCCAAAATAACAGTAATGCTTATATAGTGTTTACTGAGTAAGCATGCTCTTAAACATTTTTGTGTCATCTTCAATGATGACATTCAATTCCATAATTAGACTATCCTCTAATTATTTAAGTTGCACATTTAGGTTTTTCCAATGCTTTGCTATTATGGACAATGTTAAAATAAACATCTCTTATCAAGTGTTTACTTACATTTATTTGTATTGCTGTAGGTTTCCTGGGCTTACTTGCTACCATATTCTCTTGATTTTCCTGTTATTCCTCTGACTGTTTCTTTTAACTTACTATGCTGGCTCTCTTCATCTACCTGACACTATTTATCTTCCTGAGCTCTCCTACCTAGGTATATTTTTCTGCTCATTCTATACACTCTCCTTATGTGATCTCATCCATGCCTTCAATTACTATAATATTGCTAAATTCATTGTTTTGGACAAGTATCCTGCTGAAATACAGATGCTCATATGAATATTGTGTTACTTCAGTTCTTTGGTTGTAAGCAACAGAAACTAAATATGGCTAACTTAATCAATGGGAAAGTTATTGGCAGAATATTAGGGTTCACAGAATTTGGTCAAAGTACTGTAACAGGAACCAGGCAAGGATTCATAAGAGAAACCATTAAAATTATCTTGTAGCAGAAACTCTACGCTATTGAAGTCTCTTTGTTTAAGATCCACATTCTGATAAGATAGCACCCAATTGGCCTAGTGAGGGTCACAGGTCTCCTCCCTAACTAGGGGAGGCAGGATTCTGATGACAGGCTTAATGGATTTTGTCAACTGATGAAGGAAAAAATGGTGTGTAGTAAGGATGGTGAAATTGGTGCTGGGCAGCCCAAAATAGCAAAACAAACCAAAACCTGTCACATGTTTGTTAACTTTTCTCTCAAGCATTTACAATTCTATTTTTTTAAAAGTGAAGTTATTATCTTCCCTTACAAACCCTCTTTTCTTCTAGGGTCCTATATTTCAGTGAAATGTATCACCACCTACTTAGAAACTCAAACCAGAAACTTGGAAGCAGTTCTTTACTCCTCCCTCTTTGTTACCCTTTATTTCTTGATCAGTCATCAATTTTATTATCCCCATATATTATCCAAATAACTCCCCATTCCATCCATGTCTTCAATTTCTACTGTCACCACCCTAGACAGGCCAAAGACTCATCATCTCTTACCTCAACAACTGAAATGCCTCCAAAGTGACATTCTCTGATATTCATGACCTCACTGAAATAAGAGTAATTTTTAAAACTAAAATACAATCACATTAGATCTTAGAAAGTTTGTTTTTTTTTCAGTAGCAGTGTATATGGATTTATGAGTCTCCATAATGTGTCCTCGCTGTAAATTATGAAAGTAGATTAGCAAAACCTTCTGCCTTAATTTTTAATAGAAATTTCTTTAATTTGTTTTACAGGCTTTTGTTTTAATAGAAATTTGCTTTAGTAGAAATTTGTTTTAACAAAAATCTCTCTATCAGTGAGATTGATTTTTTTCCTCATGTCTTTTGGCCAATTATATTACTTTTTTGTGTGTTTTGTATATTCGTATCCTTTATTTTTTGCTTTTGTTAGAGTAGCTTTATCTTTATTAATTTACAATAGTTTTTTTTTTCTCTTTAAGAATATTAACTCTTTACTGGTAATATTTATTACAACTATATCCACATTTCTTTGACTTTTAATATTATTGCTTTCTGGACAAAAAAAGTTCTTCTATAGTAAGAAAAAGAAGCATTAATTTGTCAGTCTTTTGCTCTATGCTTTATGTGTTTGATATCATGTTTTGATACCCTACTAAGAAAAGCTGACCTACTTATAAGATTATGTACAAATTTATATCTTTTATTTTAGTCATTTGTAATTTCAATTTTTACATTAAGTTCTGCCCCATTTGGAATATTTGGAGTGTGTGTGTGTGTGTGTGTGTGTGTGTGTGTGTGTGTGTGTGTGAGTGATTTGATAGAGATTTCAATTTTTTAAAAAAATAGCTACTAAGTTGCCTTAACTTAGATTGTTTTTTTTTCAGATTTGAAATATAATCATATACCAAATTGTTATGTGGTATTTATCTGTTCTGGATAATTACTTTAAAAATAATAAAAAGTATAATTCAATCAGATTAGTCACTTTATTTCAAATTTGTTTCTGACTGATCTTTAAATTTTAAAAAATACTCAGGTTTTCTTTTCAAAAATGAAAAGTAATCTTGAAAAAGATATTTATAAGAATTTGTCATAACAAATTTGTCATAAACATAACATATAAATTAAAGTATATAAGAAAATAATAGGTACCGTGGAATAATATTGGGTAGGGTAAGTGATATCTGCGATGTGTATGGGATGGGTGAGTTGCAATTTTAAATACTTTTGATATCAACCTTCTGATCAAAACCTTTCAACTACTCAAGAAAATTTCACAATAGATTTTATGGGTCCACATGATGTGGTCTCTATAATCTCTCTGATCTCATCTTGTGATAGCATCTTCTTCTCTCCTTCTATCTGACCACACTGGCTTTCTTGCTGTTTCCAGAACAGTCCAGGCATGCCTTCTATCTCTGTCTGGAATAAGCTTGTCCCAGGTATCCACTCAGCTGGATTCCTTATCATGTTAAGTATTCTCAGATGTCACATTCTCAGTGTGTTTACAACCCTTTTATTTTAAATTGCTGTTTTATCTCCTATAATTTTCCCACCATCTCTATGATATTATTTCTTCTACTTAATTACATATATATGTATATGTAATATAACATGTAATATACTTATTTGTTTATTGTCTGTGTCATCCAATAGGAATGTAAGCTCCATGAGGGTAGTGCTTTACTGTGCCTGGAACTAAAAAGGTACTCAATGAATATTTATTGAAAGAATGATAAAGGAGAAAGAGTCTGAGTCTGGATCAAAGTAGAGAACCGGAAATGTGGTTGCAAGTGGGACTAGTCTTTGTGCAACTTGAGACCTATAAGATAAAATTATTTTAGGCAGTCTCCTTAAATTTATGTGCATTTGATAATTTCTTGCAGCCTGGAGAAATTCTTGTTACCATGTAATAACTGTGAATAATCTGGGCAGCTTTGACAATTGTGATGTCGTCTTACTTTGGTCTGCAGCATCTCAGGGCCCACTTATGGTTATTTACTAAGAGATCATAACATATATGTTAAAAATTTTGGAAGATAATTTTTCTTGACCTCATAACCATAAAAATGAAATTGTGCCAGCCATTCAAGTCTCTCTCAAATTAAGAATATTAGCATTGGAATCATATTTATACTTGCATGTGTTGATTTTACTATTTTCCCTTAACTATGAAATTTTGAAATTCATCAGAGCATATAGATATTCACACACTGTAGAATCTGTTATAATTGCTACTTTCTTTTTCAAAATAGGATTACTACTAGCCCTCCATTGAAGCTGTTCCAGATACTCTTTGTACCATTCCCTAGTGTTTATACCTACATATGTTGTTTTTACCATATTCTAAAAACCATGGAATTTTAGTTTTGAAATTTATCACAGCAAAAAAATGAATGTTCACGCATTATAGTATCTCAGCTGTAATCAGCTGAGCACTGTTACAAGCCATGATTCAAATGTTAGGAACAGATGCTGTATGCTGATTTTTATTCATTTTATCTCCTGTAGAGAAGATTGGGTTTTTCTGTAGAACATGCAGGTCATCCTTTTGGGCATGAAATAGAATAAATTGCTCTACATGAACATAACAAAGGCTTCTGCAAGACGCAGGTTGGCATCGTTTGATGCTGTACTGATGAAGTTTTAGAGTATATTAAAAATCTGCCATATGTGTCAGATTATATTTTAAATATATAAGATTTGTAGCTCATGTTTTGTCTATTTCCTTGATTTACACCTTAGCTGGACTATCTCATAACTTAAGAATTTTAAAGATGTTGTTTAAGAACTATACCTGATTTTCATAGTTTCCCCTTTATTCTCTGGCTTCCTAATGACTTCATTTCTTTAACTTTAGGTCTCTGAAATTTCTAAGTGAATACTATTAATCCATCTCTAAAGTCCCTGAGAACTGATTATTAATATGAAATACATCACTTTAGTGTTCCAGCCTTTTTATAATAGCACATCAGTGTTATGCTTAGCGTATTCTCTATATTGCATTCATTAAAATGACAATCTATTTTAATTAGTTTACTTACAATACACTTGTTTAAATTTTCATTACTATTCCATCTGAGTGGGCCAATTTAAAAAGGTAACTTTGCATTTTAACCCCTTAAAATGAATATTCACAAATTTGCACACAATAGCAGATAAAAAAGGGGAATCTCTGAATTCAATTGAGTTGAGGTTTATTTATAGGGATGTTCAAGTTGAATCTAAACATCAGTATTGCTAAGGGCCAGTCTTTCTGAAGCTGTTAGAATTTTTTTGTGACTCTCTTTGTGTTATAACTTAAAAACACATCTGAGCACAGGAAAGACTTATTAGCATTGCTGCCTTGTGTTGTTAGAAGTTTTTGTATCTGAGGGAAAGAGCTTTTTAGTGGAAAGCTTGATATTTGTGAAAGATGGCATTCATCATTTGAACATTCAACAAAAATCTATTAAGAAACTATGATATTCTAGGTAATGATCTAGTAACTGATAATACAAGAAAATCTTGGGTATTGTGGAGCTACTAGGTGGAGACAACAAAGGAACATACAAATTAAAGGTAATTCTGGTAGAAATAAGTCCTGTACACACTAGGGAATGGTACAAAGAGTACCTGGGACAACTTGGATGGAGTGCCAGAGAAAGCTTCTTTTGAAAATGAGATTCAAACTGAGATTGAAAAATAAAAACAAGGGGTGAACAAATCCAAAAAAGTAGTGGTATAGTTGGATTCAGGGAGTGAATGGTGCAAAATTAGGTTGGAGAGAAAAACAAAGTCTAGTTCATGGGTGGCCTTGTGAGCCACAGCAAGGAATGTATCTTTTATTCTGATTGTAAGTGAAAGCCACTAGGGAGAGATAGGACCTGATGAATTTTACAAGATCAATGTGGCTTCAGTGCAAAAAATAGAGAGGGGAGTAGTGAGAGGATTCTTTGGACATTCATCTTTCTGCATCATAAGAGAAAACAGATAGTAGCTTGGGCAAGAATAAGATTATCACACCTAATTATATACTTGAAAATCTGAAGTGTTGATTTAGGTGGGAGTTGTTGCTGCTTTGGATCATATTGGTCTTTTGTTAAACGCACACATGTATGCTATATTTGATGAATGTCTTGAACTTTAATTAATGTGACTCTTTTGATACCTTCACTCATTTTTCTAGTCTCTTGTCTGCCATGTTCTTCTTGAGGTTTCTTATTTCCCTTTGTCTTACCTACATTGGAAACCATTTTCCTCATGAAGATTTTTCTTTCTTTAAACCTTTGGTCAAAAGTCCAATGTGCAGATTAAGTCCTCTAAATAAGAACAAGTAAAGGTGAAAATAAGAAATAAAGTGTAATGCATTCAGTCAAATAATAAATCATGTTAAAGAAAAACAGAGCTTCATAATGAAAACAGATTTTATTAAACTGGTAAAACATATTTTACTCAGGTACTGTTGTAATAGGGTAAAAGTGACCTCGGTATAACAGTAGGCTTAATTCTGAATATAATAAGGCTGAGGAAGCAGGTTGGGGATCAGTATGGAAAGTTACTAAGAGGGAGGATTCTAGCTAAACTGACTTGACAGGATTTTTACTGAAGGCAGGCCAAAGTCACCAAATATCACCTGGGGGATGGTGAGAGATGAAGAATTTGATCAGATTTGGAGGGTGGAGGATTCTTCCTAAACTGACGATGGGATTCTTGCTGAACTGGGTTGATGTGGCTTAACAAGGATGAACACTAAAGCCCAAGATCGAATCTTTTTGAGAAGAAGGCTTAAAGATGCCCAACTAAAGTTTGTTCAAGCAGCCTTTGTCAACCAGGAAGAAATAATCACACATGAATTGCTACCTTTTACTGCTAACATGAATAGGAAGGATTAATCTTGTGTAGACTGCAGGGTCCAGAAAAATCGCACTATGATTTTTATTCAGAGGCAATAGCATTTAGGGGATATTAGGGAAATCTTAAGGTAAAAGAAAATGCTGTAAGAAAGCCACATGCATTTTTCAAAGAAAGCATAAAAAGGAGAGGCCGTAAACCAGTTAAATCTTTAACACCTTAATAACCTGAGGAGTAGATAAGTATTATCAGAACCACTAAGGGCTCCACTTCATTCTAGAAAAATGAATTGAAGTTCTCGCTGCATTCACAGCTCTTGCACAACTCCACCCACATCCCTCACCTTCATGTTCACATCATACACGAAAAAGATGAGCCAAAACAGGGTCATATCATATGACCCTGCCCCTTTGGCTACAGGTATGGGATTAGGAGCACTTGATCTAATGGCAGCCAATGCATATGTCTATCTGTAACTTATAACATATATAACTTAGCATGAAATGATGATCTATGCCAATCATACTCTTATGATTTAGATAAATTGAGAAAACAAAGAATAAGGCTTCTGGGTTTGAAGCCAACAATGTGTTGAAAGAAGCCTTTGAGGTAGATTTGGAGCCATGTATGAGGGATTAGATTTAGATCAAGGAAAGGTTAGAACAATTTGAGTTATAAGCAGACACGATCAGGTGAAGAAAAGTTCTAGAATACAGAAAAAAATCCTAGGCCATTAATGTAGTACGTTAAAGATGGCTACAGATTCTTTGACACTGTCTTACTCAAAGGTGAGATCTATATCTCTTCCCTTTTAATCTGGGTGAGGGGCTTTATTTTTTCTTTTTGGCTGTTCGACCAATAAAATATAGTGGAAGTGAACAGTTACCTGTGCCACTGCCACTTTGGACTCTCAAGAGATTATTTGCTTCTAATTCCCATCTCTTCAAGTACTTGCTCTAGGAAATAAGCACCATGCGTTGCCACAAAGAAGCCTCATGGAGAAGCCTCTGGGGAGAACTAAGGCCAACAGCCTAGGATTGTGCTAGCCGGAAAACTACCATTTGGCTATCGCCCATGGGAACATAAGGCTCTAACAATAAACTTTCTGCTTCTGTACCCCCCGCTTGCACAACCGACCTGTGGGTTAACAGTTAATAAATAAAAGAAAAATAGACTTGTGTGTTCAAATAGGAAGAAGAATGGGGTTTAGGGCTTAAAAACCCTGTACCTCTACATTTCGGGGCTGTTTAATTTGGGATCTGCATACCCCTGGCAGACCCAGCTGACTGAATAAAGAGTGTGTTTCCTATAACTCCCTGATTTCTGGTGGTCTGTGTGTCTATCGGGGGCTGGCGGCTACAACAGGATGAGCTCCCAGCCAACAGCAGCACCCATTGCCAGTCATGTGAGCAGGCCTTCGTGGACATGGATCTTCCAGATTCAGTTGAGCTGCCACAACTGACAGCACACAGAACAGGATGAAAAGTATCATCTTAACCATTTTTAAGTGTACAACTCAGTGTCATTAAACATATTCACGTTGTTGTGCAACCATAATCACCATTCAATTCTAGAACATTTTTCATCTTGCAAAACTGAAACTCATTGAATAATGACTCCCTATTCCTCCCTGCTCTCTAGCCCTGGCAACCACCATTCTACTTCATGTCTCTGTGAGTTTGACTACTCTAGGTACTTCATGTAAGTGGAATTATACAGTATTTGTCTTTTTGTGACTGGCTTCTTTCACTCAACCTAATGTCCTCAGAGCTTAACGTGTTATAGCATGTGTCAGAATTTCCTTACTTTTTAAGGCTGGATAACATTTCATTGTGTGTACATATCACATTTTGTTTATTCATACATCTGTCAATGGACACTTGGGTTGTTTCTACCTTTCCGTTATTGTGAATAATGCTGCTATAAACATCTGTTTGAGCCCCTGCTTTCTCAAAAGTGGAATTGCTCACTGCCATCTGTTTCTGAAAAGTGAAAATAAATTAAACTAAGAACCACCATTCTATGGGTGTACCAAACTATACTGTACTGTCAAACTATACTAGATTGTCAAAAAAGCAATCCCTGTAGTATAGAATACACAGCAAACAAATCACTACACATACACATATACATTTTCTGGATAAAATATTTGACAAATATTTTTCCTGGATATAATGGTGTCTTGTTCCACAAATTAAAGTTCTTCAGCAACAGATGTAGACAAAATGAGACAACTTTTTCCAAAGTCATTGAAAATTTAGTGAATTCCTAGAAATGCAGATGTTCCAGAGCTTTATAATATTATAAACTCATGTTCACAAATTAGTTTATTTTCAGATCAATTGCTAGTTAAAAAGACACTTTGTTTTGTCTCTGACTTGTGTTAATCTTTTGATTTTATGTGATTGTCCTAAGATTCACAGGTTAACAGAACTATTGATTTTAACCATTAGCTTTAAGCTCCTATTGTATACAGTCTCGTCAATAATAAAACCTGCTTCCATTTGCCTATATTCCGACATTGATAGACTCTCTGACAGAGGAAATGAGGAGCATTGAAATAACTTAGAAGATAGTGAAGACCTCAAGCAGTAAGAGAGAAAATTGTTATAACTAAATATTACCTAAATATCGAATTATTATGTAAAAGATTATGAAGAATGTTAATATGTGAAGGGTTTTAATGTGTACGTATGTTACATGTGTTTCTGTGTATTACTTAGACTGCAGGAGTTGAGGGAAACAGTTCTTAACCATAGCTGTACAACATTAGCATTGCCTGGGGACTTTTTACAAATAGCCATTAGGCCCTACCCAGTTCTATCAAGTCAGATTATATGGGAAAGGAATTCTATCGAAGATATTTTTCAAAGTTCTCCAGATGAGTCTAATGAGCTCCCAGGGTAGAAAACAACTGGACAGGGGAATAAAAACTATGTTTGTACATTTTCTACATTCTACACAAGGCCAAGTACACTTGAGTGCTCATTAGACATTAAGTATGCTTCTATTGGATGAGATCTTTTAGTAACAGATGAGGCCTCAATTAGGTAGCTAGCTACTTTATTCTATAGTGCTTTCAGTTTTCAAGTTCACAGAGACAAGATGAACAGTATCCATGACAACAGCAGATGTGATTAATCCATTCCCTAGCTTTCTATTTCCTTTGGGACATTCTGTTTTCTAGGATGACATTTGGGGCAACTCACATACTCTCTCAGCCATCTGGCAGAGCTGGTGATTTAGTAATTCTTCATCTATACTTTTTAAATATTATAATCCTAAGGCTATGCCTAATGTATGACATCAGTTTATATACACTTTTTAAAAATGGCACAATATTTGCATGGTTATGATAAAAAATACTGATTAATTTATTCATTAAGCATTTCCTGAATATTTCCTGCATAGTCAATACTAAAAGGTTGATCTTTGCTCTCAAGGACTTTTGTATTCTAAGTTATGATGTTACCACCTGTTTTATGTCATCAAATTTATTTTATGATTTAAATCTCAAGCTTGTATATGGTACTGTATTAGTCAAGGTTCTCCAGAGAAACAGAACCAATACGATGCGCGTATATAGAGAAAGAGATTTATTATAAGGAATTGGATCACATGATTATATGGTGGCTGGCAGGTCTAAATCTGCAGTGTGGGCCAGCAGGCAGAAACCCAAGAGAGCCGATATTCTAGTTCTAGTCCAAAAGCTGGCAGGCTGGAGACCCAGGAGAGCTAAGAGTGCAGATGAAGTCTGAAGGCAATCTGCTAGAAAATTCTCTCGCTTGGGGAGGCAAGTCTTTTTGTTCTATTTAGAAGCACTGATTAGAGGAGACCTAGAGGGCAATCTGTTTACTCTGAGTTCACCGATTTAGATGTTAATTTCATCCAAAAAGACCCTTCAAGTTGACATGTAAAATTAACCATCACAGGTGCTTAGAGTGATGATGATGATGATGATGATGATAGATAGATAGATAGATAGATAGATAGATAGATAGATAGATAGATAGATACAGTAAATTGAGTGCCAGCCATGTTCCAGACACATTGCTTTAATCCCCACATTGACCCCATGAGGGAATTACTGCTACAGACTCCACTGTGTAGAGGAGGAAAATTAAGTAACTTGTCCAGGTCACCCGTTAGTAAGGGTTTGTCCTGTGAATTAAACTCAGATCTATTTGGCTCACGGTCCTTGCCCTTAACCAGCACAAAGTTTTACAAAAATTCTTTTGGGAAGTTTTCTTTCTGCTATCCTCTGAGATATACTGTTAAGGTGGAATGACATTTTGTTGTACCTTACAAAGGAAATTTTAAAATTATTTTCAATGTTTTATTTTCACTAACTTGAAATATTGTGGGCAATTATATTCTAACGTGTTAAATTCAGAGCAAACACCTATCTTTTTCCGCTGGAAAATTTTTATTAAAATGAAGTGTGCCTCTGCTTCTTACTATCTAAAGTGGAGAGGAGCTACTTCTCACTAAAGCTCTATGAAGTGTCTTGAGATTATCAATGGCAAATACTCCACGGAGAGGTGCAGCTATGCTGATTTAAGTAATTGAGTCAATTAACTTTCGTCTCTCTGATCAATATAAAATGTTAATATCGCTTCTTGGCTCTTCTGACTTAATCGTCCAGCATAAAAATAATGTCAGGAGAACTGTGCTGAAAATCATTTAGAATGGGAATCATGATCTTACCCATTTTAGGAACTGAGAAAATTAGTTGAGTAACACAAATCATTCTTCAGTACAGTTCCTTTTTATCTTTTATATTCTCTGTTCACTTAGAATTTACTTTAATTATTTAGTTAACTAGCAATCATTAATTCAAAAACTTATGGAGCACTTCTAATGTAACAGGTGGTTAACTAATATTTGTTTATAACTTTATGAAGCAACCTCATACACACCTTTTTTATCTTTGCTTGTATTCTAAGATGGAGAGTATTAACTCTTTTCCCATCTGCATTTCTTATTTTTGTCCATGTTTCTACTTCCTTTCAAATGTTACCGTTGTGTCAATATAACTGAACTGACAAAGCTAAAGATCCAGGCTCCCTTTAGAAATAAGTTAATAACTGCAGATTTTCAAAGTGTGTGGTTTTCCCTGAAATCATCCTGCCTGGTCTTCCCACTTTGGTCCATGAGATTAATTTTCACCATCTATAATTCTTTTGTTGAACAAATCAATAGTGCATTGATTCTTGTCATTTCCTTAAGAAAGTATAAATGACTAGATCAGAGCATCAGATCTTGGAACATTATTATTATTATTTTTTTCCTTTGGAACATTATCTGTAAGAAAGTGTTATGTGATACTAAGTAAAGTTTATTCAACTTTATCCTGGTATTTAAATGAAGTGTTAGACATGGGAGGATCATTTTATAAAGGCACAAGAGAGTATCTGGGAAAGGAATTCATACCTGACCAGCTAATGCTTGCCTAGCCTCAGACTTATATCTTGAGGAAAATAATGGTAACTGGAAATGTCTATGACAGGCATAAGGCCCCTTTATGAATTGGCTCTTCCTCTTCTTTTTAAAAATAAACATTGTATTCCGCTTTTTCCATGAACCATACAATGCTTTCTTTGCTTTGGAAAAGGCTCTCCATTCACTGCTGAATAATTTCCAATATGCCAGTCTACAGATTGTACAGTCATAAGTCATGAGATCATTAAGACTGTGGACATATAAAGGTTTCAGCTAGTTCTTTACTCTACCAAGTTGACTTCATTTTTATAGATACTTAACATCAACATTGCTGTAGCCTTGAGCTTTGCTATGTGTTTTAGGATATTATAGAGATAATGATCTTTCCCTATTTTTCTGACAAATGCAGTGATCATGAACACATTAAAGTTAATTCATATGTGCTGAAGTTTTGCAGATACTCATAATTTTGTTTTATCAAACACTTTAAAGTTAATAAGAAAACCTCTTGTTGACCTTTTGGGGAACATTTTATACATATCCCTCAGTTTCCACTTGCTACTTACCCTTCTCTACTCCACTCCAGGGAGGGGAGGTGTTGAATGGGATTCATCAACACATTATCCAGGTCATGTGTTTAGGAGTGGAGCCTAAACAAGAGGGCTATAAATGGGATGGCATGCTCTCATCTTTCTTTTCTGTTTTCTGTATTATATTGACAGACAAGATCTGAGATTTGAACTTGGTTTTGGGGTGGATATAGAGCAGACCTTCCAATTCAGGGCTCCTTAGGCCTATTACAGAAAGGAGTTTTCTACTTGGTCTAATCTAGAAAATTGGGTTTTAACATTGGAATTTGCTGTAGGGTCCAGGCAGTAACAAAGAGTGACTTTGTTTTGATTTGTCATATATGCACATATTTGACATTATGGGGAGAGATGGGTTCAGGAAGGTTTGGATATTTGTGTGTCTTAGCAAAGACCACAAACCTGACATTTTAATTTAATTTTAATGGCATCATTTCATTAATACTTTTATATAGTGTTTTATTAACTCTCATACACTAAAGTAGCCTCAAATTAAGCTCACTCTATTTATTTCCACCTCCAAATCAAAACCAGTGTCTTGAATCTTACTATGTCAATTCGATGAAAGGTTATACTTGACTTTCAGATTAAAAAAAGGGGTGGAGATAGGGAAGCATATGAGCTTAGTAGAAGCTTTATTCCCAGAGTGATGGACCGATCAGTAAACCTGGAATCTGATCTATGGAGAATACCAGATAAGTGTGGAGGTGAAAAGGTAAAGAGAAGGTTCTTTCACTGGAGGCTGGTATATTTACTCTGCATCTAGTCTGCATAACAGTATCCAGCACAAATAAACACAATAAACACAAAAGTATACAACACTTATACTTGGGTTCTCTACTCCTACCCAGTGCAAACCTGGCAAAAAATACAGTGATATTCGGTGATAAAACAGTCAAAGTATGTCAAATATACCCATGAAGAGTTTGGAGTCCCCATATGTGAGTTTCTAATCTATTCTATTATTTTATAGAGAAGAAAATAAGTCTCTGTTGCTCAATGTTGGCATTGTTTTTCATTCCTTCTCTAAAGCTGAATGCTTGACACCATTCATTTATATGGAATATTCTCATCTAAAGCAAGATATCAGGTTAACTTCATCAAAATTAAGCAGTCTTAGAGAAGATATAAAACCAAAACATTTGATAACATTTATTGAATACGTTGTATGTGCTATTGATTCTATTACACTCTTGTTTAACTTTCACCAGCACTGTGTGGCCAGCTAAACTTTACAGTTTAGAAAACTGGGTCTTTAAGATATTAATGTTTTGGAGGTCATACAGCTAGTAAGTGATAGCCCCAAGACTTTCTTAGGACTCATACTCCTGAGCCAGCTTTCCTGCTCATTATACTATTTCATTTCAGTATGGTATGGTTTTTCTAGTATAACCCATTTCCTGTTTAGAGAAAATAAGTGCAGCTCACTGCCACGTTAATTTAATTTTACTTAAACATGCTCTTTGAGGCTGCAGCAAATCTGATTGATTTTCAATGTGAAAATAAAATATAAAAACTGTTCTTGGAGTTATTTCTAATTAGAACTTGTCTCTAATCCTAATGCAACAGAAATGTATACATAAATCAGATTGATCAAAATTTTCAGCTGACAACTATTCAAGAACGATGTTAATATCAATGCTATGTTTTCTAGGATTTGAAATTTTCAGCAATTGATAATTACTATATTTTGTAAATGGAAATACCAGCACTAAAAACAGAATGCTGTAAATAGAATGATGTTGTTTCCCAAAACTATCGATATACTAGAGTGATGAAAAAATAATAATAAAAGCAAGATATTTCATAGTAAACTTTGGGGATAAGATTAAGATTGTAATCTGCGAATTTTCTTCAGGTAAACGCTACAGCCACAAGGGTCACCAGTGAGCATTCTCAGGGCAAATGGGAACTTGGTTAAATAGATTTGGTATTGTTATGAAAATATTGTTCTGCTGGACAAATGTCCTCCCAAATATTTGTATTCCAATTACATGTTATTCATTAAGACTCTTTGTAAGTGTGGTACTATATGGGTGCTAAACTACTGTGAAAAATAATTATAATTCTTATTTTCCCTGTTAAGAAGAAATTGCTATAATTTTTTGGCTTAAATATCTACACAAAATCACCATTCGGTGATTTCTCTCTATTTTTTTTTTCTAGAGTACATAATAGTTTTTAGATATTAACATTCCATTAATTTGAATCAGAAATAGAGACCGTTTAGCACAGTATCTAAAGCCTAAACTCTTTTATGAACACGATTTGGGAAATAGCTCTATATGGGTGGGATAGACAGATAACCTATGAGTGTATAGAAAAATACAGATGAGGTTAAAAAGGCAGATAGAGGATGGTTTATAATATGTTCCATGTGCAAGCCTTGTTGGAGAAGTGCTGCTTTTAACTGTTGAATGAATACTCTAGACTTTGAAATTAGTCTGCAGTGGGCACAGTAGCTAGTATATAGTATGTGCTTATTAAACTTTAAAGGAAAACAAACAAAGTTTTAATAGAATATTATTAAGAATCACAGCTGGGTTAATGCCTTGGTCTTATTTTTAGTAGCAAAACTAGTTTCGAGAAGAAAATATAAATGAAAATTGGCAAAAGATTAACTTTAATTAGATATTAATATAGGGAAGAATAAGATTTTTTGAATAACATTTAGTGCAGTGCCTACTGCACACAGAGTGGTTTGAGAAATATTGAATAAATGAAATAAAGATTAAATGAAAAATGTACAGTGTATATGTGTGTGTGTGTGTGTGTGTGTACTCATACTCTCATCACACAAGTAAATGAAAAATAGACAAAAAAATTTAATGTATTCAAAGATATTCACATAAAACTCAAAATTTAATTTTGGAAAAACCTAACAGGAAGCCAAATTCCACAAAGCTCATTCTTTATTTTTATCCCTGCTGTTAAGCCTTTTGACAGCTTTCTTGAAATTTAATGCAATACTATAATAACTTAGGGAAAAATATCTAAAAGATGGTGTTGAAGAATAATTAGCATTTAACTGGATGTGAATGCAAGATGAAACAGCATCCCAGGGGCAGCAGATATGAAAAAGACTGAATGAAGAAGAGAAAAATAATGATGATCAGAACAACAGTAGTTTAATTTATTTACTTTTCTTTTGTCATTTTTGCTTTTATTGGCATATCTAGATAATGACCATGCTACAATTTAGTTACCTATTAGATATTCAAATGGAGATAGCAAGCAGGGAGTTGCATATGGGTCTGGACTTCAGAGGAGAGATAAAATTGAATAGAAATTGGAGAGTGATCAATGTACAGATAGTATTGATAGCCCTGGGATTTGACAGAATCACTCAGAGCGAAAGAGACAATTGAAGTAGACAAGTCCTGAAGAATAAAATTCACAATCATTACACATAGTACTGGGGTTAAGTGTGTGCCCCAGAGTACTAGAGTAAACTCTCAGTAAAAAGAACCTAAGTAGCTAACTAAACACTAAGACTGCCCAGTTAGGGACAGGGCAGATAACTCCCTGGAAGAGCTTGTGCGATGGTTTCTATGTTGTGGCCACTAACAGTCAAATAGACTTTTCAGAAGTAAACTAAAATAGAATTTCCTCCCCATGTTCTTAACTTTCTAGGAAGCTTTCAAAACAAAAATTACTCTTTGCTGATCAAACTGCTGTATATGATATGCGTACTGGTCAAAGTGGCAAACGAAATTCGATCCAGCTTATTTAAGCTAACAAAGAATTTGGTAGAGAACATCAGGTGGCTCCAAGAATCCTTGATAGGTTTGAAGAAATAGGTATCAGACCAAATTACCTGGAATCACTTCCAGGACCAACTACACACTAGCTGGATGAACAAACCGTTGCAGCTGTCTCTGACCCCAGAAGCATGCTGTAGAACTTGCCAAGTATGGGAACTGCCACCATCATTGCTGCCACAACCCAGATATTAGGTGCCAGAAACACAACTTCTCTAAAATTGCTAGATGCCAGGTGCTCAACTTTGTTGCAACTTCTACTGCTACCCCTTAAAGCAAGCAACTCAGCTGCTACTTCACCAAGAACATAGATGCCCAACACATAGTCCGCTACCTCACATTATGAATTGAAACCTCATGCGGGTGCATTTGATTGGTGGAAACAAGGTCGTCTGCTTGCAGATCCTAGATGCCTAAGATGGTGGGAAAATAGGTTTTCTGGATTTTATAATGGAAAGGCAAAGCTCATGAAATGTAGAGGACATTCAAAAGATGATGGGAGGCCAAGCCTGAGAGGCTTCCATTATAATGTGCCATGTACACTTATAGCACTTTACTATGACCTGTGGGAGTTTCTTATCCGATATCATCTAATTGATAAATGTTACTATTAAAGTTCCCACATTGTGAAGTGACAATTCTTCCACCTAAATATAACATGAATGAATTATATTTGTAAATTCTACGAGTTTACCAAGTAATTGCATTTCTCTTAGAGCAGGTCTCAGAACTGGATGGTAAGTTATTATACATATAATACATACTATACTACTCAGTGACCTTCAATTATTAAACATTAATAATCTCTGTTCATAAGAAAGAAAGTTTATGATGTCATACATTTAGCGAGATCTACATGCATTATTTTTGTCTATGAGCTATATGGTAAAGAAGTTACCATAAAGATATAGTATAGTACTCCCCATTAATTTACTATAAATCTTTTAAATAGCAATTTTGGGGGGCTTAAATAAAATAAGAATTTTTCTTTGCTTAGCCATTAATTTTTTTGCTCAACTTTATTGAGATATAATTTACATAAATTAAATAAACACTTTTCGTTTGATAAATTTTGATAAATATATTCACCCAAATAATCACCAGCCATTTCTGTTCTATATGTTGGTTGTGGCTGGTGATTATTTGGGTGAATATAAA
This sequence comes from Eonycteris spelaea, assembly GCA_003508835.1. Taxonomy (NCBI): domain Eukaryota; kingdom Metazoa; phylum Chordata; class Mammalia; order Chiroptera; family Pteropodidae; genus Eonycteris; species Eonycteris spelaea. The sequence goes on from PUFA01000201.1 coordinate 2,793,183, forward strand.
AAGTTTCTTCATGTCTCTTTATATTATCTCTACCTCTTTAGCCCTATGAACCCACTAATCTACTTTCTGACACTATATATATTGCTTTTTTTTAAATTTCTGAGGCATAATTTACATACAAGATAATGCATCCATTTTAAGTGTGCAGTTTGCAGTAGGGATTGATTTTCAAAAAGTAAAATTTCTCTATAATGTTTTGCTCTTGAGTTCTTAGCTGTAGTTATTGAATTAAAAAAAACTTACCAATCATTTGGTTGTATAAGAAAGCATTAAATAAGTTCTCTTTGTTTTCTATACACAGAGCCTCACTCCATACTTTCTGCACACAAGCTATGCAGCATCACAATATTTTTGATCCATAAACTATTCTTGAAAAATTGCTGATATAAAGGCCAGATAAAGCAGACATAAAATTAAGCTAATGATTTAGAACCAAGCTATTATTAGCTACTACTACACACACATGATCATTAGATCTCTGAAATATGGATATTAATGGTAATCCTAGCTAATTGCTTCCATAAAATTATTTTTAGGAAGGTTGAGTATGAATCTTAAGTAAACAAATGAATAAATAAATACACACAGTTGGTGACTTCGTTTGATGTGTGAGGGAAAAGGTGTATAGAATATGTGTTATCCAGGGAATTTCTCTAATGGTACAATTCTGAAAAAGCTTATTAGAAGCTATTAGCATGTTTTATGAGTTATTGATTTCTAAATGTCTTCCTAGTTTGGCAAGAGAATTAGATCTTAGAGAACAAAGCCAGCTAATCATTTTTATTAGGTAAATGGTTGAAATGTAGTCCAGCTCCCTGAATGTGAACAGAATCGTTTTCCACCGTGTGGTATCCCAATTTGCATGTGAGTTATAGTAATAAATGCTGTGAGCAAATTATTGTACTTTAGACATTTGGAGCTCTTGAGAAAAATTTCAGGAAGGGGCTCCTGAACCATTTAAAATTTGCAAAAGAAACAAGAATAGCAATTGTACAACCAACCAATAGCCACTTTACTATCTATCACTTCCTTTTAACAAACATGCATTGTGAATTTATTATGTATGGAGCACCACTTAAGGCCACAATGATATAAAGATGAAGGAGAGCCTCTGCTCTCAAGTTCTCACTTTAACCAGGCAGAAGAGGGAGAGCATTGAGTAAACAATTGTAACAGAGTGCGAAGTTCAGTGAGAGAAATGTATCTAGAATGTCATGACAGCAGGGATAAAGAACACTAGATTTAGCCTGAAAGAATCAGAAAAAGCTTTCCAAAGGTGAAGATATTTTTGTTAAGTCAAAGAAAAGCAGCAGAAATAGCCAGGTAGAGAAAATAGAGTCTGTTTGGCTGCATTCCTACGAAAACTTCCATTATTAAAAGTCACATTATAACTGCTTCGATGGAAAAAGATAGGTTGAAAATGATAGCTAAAAGCTTCAAGGTTATAATAGTAAGTTTTTTCTCCTGTAGAAATTTTAATAATAAAGATATCTCTGTATTGTTATAAGGATCATCTTATTATAAATTTAACAATAAAACTTAAAATCAAAAGAATGTGTTGTTATAAGGATATCTTTATATTATAAATAACAATAAAACTTAAAATCAAAATGGGCAAAATCAAAACTAAACATTTCTCATTTATTCTCTGGTCCACATGCTTAAGTTCCCTCGGTTCCCGAGTCTCCTGACTTCACAATTGTGCCTGCTGCATTTATCACAGCTGCCAAAGTAAAAAAATAATGAAAAAGAGTCCAAGAACAGAAGTTCAAAGAAAGATGGCAGAGCATCTGGCCATGCACTCAAAGCAGTCATATGTTCATGCTTTGTCTGCACAAGTCCCCCAACCCCCACCTCTCCGCTCACATCCCCACTGATGAGTTATTAATTCTCAATAGAGATTGACTTATAATCAATAGTAGTTTACACAATGCAAAGTAGGTTTCATAATTAATTGATTGCATTATGTCTGATTCCCATTATAAAAGCTTTTCTGTTGGAGAAATGTCTCAAGTTTGATGTGGTTGGAGCATACAATACATCTTGGGCAAATTGAGAGTAAGGCTGGACAAGTAGCCAAATCTTGGGGGCTTCTGTGTGGATTTGGATTTTGTTCTGAAAGCAATAGAAGGTGATTGGGTGATGATTTCAGAGAGGGCTGAGAGACAGCATGAGATTTGAATCTAGAAAAAGCCCCCTGGCAGCAGTGTAAAGTATAGATTTGTGTGCTGGGGACTGGTGACAGAGATCATTAGGAAGCTATTAGGATAATAAGGCCCAAGATAAGGCAGTAGAAAAGCAGAAGAGGGAACAATTTAGAGAAAGAACATTGAACGATTTTATTTAGTGACAAACTAGATGCGGAGGTGTGTGGCAATATGTGTGACTCTGTAGGGGTTTTCTAAATTAACTCCTATCTCTCTGATTTAGGGCTACCAGGTGAGATAAGAAAGATAGGAGAATCAGGAACAGGATTTCTTTAGGGGAATGGTGAAGGATGGCTCATTTATGATTTAAAGTATATATAGGATATCTAAGAGAAAATACTCAAAAGGTAGGCCTGCAAATCAGAGAATGACATTACAGATAGAGGATTTTAGAAAATAAAAGTCAATTTAAAATTTTTATCAAAATAAAGCATACACATAGTTAAAAGCATCAAATTGTCCATAACAGCTTTTAAAAAGATCATGGTAGTTATCAACTTATTGCCTCTCTACCTCTCACTGCCTGACCTACAACTTTTCTCCTGCTTAGTGGAGCCCCTCATGGTCCTGGTTACATCCCAGACCTTGTGATTACCAATGAATGCAAGCCTTTTATAATCTCGATTTCTTGTACCCCACTCACTAACCAGTATCTTCTCTCAGTTCACATCCAGCCATCCTTTGACCGCCACTGGGACACAGTTCTTTGATCCAGTCTTCAAACTGTGTCTCTTATTGTGACATCTTCATGACCTTTCTTACCCAACCTAATCCATGGGCAATCCTAAGAATTTCATTTATTCTGGACTCTTTGCCCCATCTCTTACTGCTTCAAAAATCTAGCTGAGTTAAATTTTCTTTCTCTGAGCCTACAACCAGGCAGCTGAGTATTGCTAGAGAAAGCAACCATGCTAATTGACTTCAGTTTAAATTCAATATATAAACCTCGATTGGGCCCTTATATGTAATGCTGAAAAATGACTGCTAAAATTTATTACTTACAGGAAAATTACTGCTTGGCTATGTCATGGGAACATAGACTGTCACTATTAGGAACATAACATTCTAACAATAAGCTTTCTGCTTCTGTAATCCCGCTTACACACCTGACCTGTGAGTTGACAGGTAGTGAATAGAAGAAAGATAGACCTTTGTGTTTAGACAGAATAAAGAATGGGATTTTGAGCTTAAAAACCCTGTACCTCTACATTTTGGCTGCTTAATTCGGGGTCTGCGTACCCTGGCAGACCCAGCTGGCTGAATAAAGAGCATTTCCTATAACTCACTGAGTTCTGGTGGTCCGTGTGTCTATCGGGGACTGGCGCTACAACAAATACTGCCAGGCAATCATAATCATAGTGGCCCACTCAGTTGCCTATTCTTCTACACAGCTGCTTCACATTTCTCTTCTACTCTCAAACCAATAACCCCTTCTTCCCTGTCATTACTCTCAACTTCCTCACCAAGAAAACTAAAGCAATCAAAAGAGAACTTCTATGGGATGTGGGCCACCATATCTGCCAGAATCTAAACCCCTGTAATCTGCCTTCCCTCCCATTAGTTTACCAGCGCTTTATCTAAAGTTAACCCACCCTCTTGTGCACTTGATCCTTTTCCCTCTTGCTACACATTCATGAATCATTCTTTTCTCTTCTACATATTTTCCCCCCGCGCTCTGCATGAGCATTCCCATCTCTACTAGAATATCTCCCATCTAAAATAATATCTCTCTTTGCCTCATTCTCTCAATAGTTATCCCCTTTTCTTTAATCCCCGTTGCTGCAAAACTCCTGAGAAGAGTTGTCCACGTTGGCTGTCTTCAATTTCTCTTCTTCCATTTTCTTCTTCAACTCATTCCAATCAAGATGTCTCCCCCAGCACTCCAAAGAATTGACTTCTGTCAGGGTAACCAATGATTTCCATATCACTAATTACTGCATTTGGTGACCAATTCTCAGTTTTCATCTCGTTTTTTCTCTCAGCACATTTCACATAGTTGATCATACCATTTTCCTTGATTTAACGTCTTGGTTTTTATTACACCAACCTCTCTTGGATTGAGCACTTTTCATTTCTTGATTTTGTTTTTTCTTTCCTTTTTTTTTTTTAAATCTAGATTCATTCATTTAATTCTGTCATCTTGTATCAAGCCATATTTCTAAGTCTACATTTTTCTCCTGAACTCTAGATTCATATTTACAATCTCCTACTAGACGGCTCCAGTTGGATGTCTATTAGATATCTAAAAATTCCCTCTCCTCTATCTATAGACTTTCCCATTTTGGTTGATTTTGATTCTATCCTCAGGCTTAGCTGCTAAGGCCAAAATTCTTGAAATTATCTTTGATTTCATTTTGCCTCCAGTAACCCATATGTTATCCATTAAGAAATCTTTTCACCATGCTTTCAAATATATCCAGAATCCAAAATCCTTATAATAGTCTCTGAGGCCCTAGGCACTCTGGCCTTCTACTGGCCCTCTGACCCACTCTCCTCCACATTCCCATTTTACTCCATGCTGAAAGCCACTAGAAAAGCCATGCTGGCCTTCTTGGTGTCCTTCCAACATACCAGGCATCTTTCCATATAAGAGAATTTTTTCAACTGTTTTTTTTTTTTTTTCTCTAGACTGGTCTTATATCCCAGATATTCAGCTGTTTTTTAAGTTTTCACTGAAACATCATCTTCTCAAGGAGATCTACATCAAACAACACCCTGATGCCCACACCCCCTGTCTGCTCAGCCTGCATATATAGCTCAGATATGAGAACTTTTTCCTCCTCCTTTTTGATCTCTATTTCCCCAATCAAAGATTTGCAAAATGTATTGAGGAATTATATTTACTCTAAAAAAATTTGTACATATTATTTAATACTTTTATGAGGTCATTTAGCTGAAATGGGATGTGTAGTTAAAATTCTGAGGATTCAATGTGATAAAAATATCAATGATGCAAGACAGGTGTTAGGGATGGTGGAGACAGGCTAAGAGTACAGTTGACTATTGTCTCAATAATAACAATTACTAGCATTTATAGGAAACTTTCAGTATTTCAACTATGTGAATAGCTAATATTTACTGAGTCCTTTGTCACTGTCAAGCACTGTTGTAAATGCTTGACATACATGTTATTTAAGTCTCCTAGTAACCCTGTGATTAAGTTCCAACACGTCTCCTCCTAGTGGTTCTGTGCAGAAAAGCATGAAAGGGGGGGAGGACACAGTCTTGGCAATTATCTTCCATGCTTTTAATTTCTTCAATCTACGCCAAGTTTTCATTTGAGAATCTGAAGGGATTATGGATCAAGAGAAAAGCTAACAGCTGTAGTCAGGGCCAGGGAAGCAGGAAACATTGAGGCCAAAACCACAGAAAAATTCAGAGGGGGTTCCAGAAGCTTAAGTTTAATGGCTGCTACCATCTTTTACCTCTAATAAATGTAAATTTTCATCACAAAACAAGCTTTTGTAAGTGGAAATTTGTCCTGAAATTTTTGGAATAGGGCCAAGGCCCAGTACCTTGGCGCAGAAAAGGAACTTGGGTGTATAAAAATCTGGTTAGAATCACAAATGAACCAGGAACGCTGGAAAGAGGAAAAAATGAAAAACAGTTAGCAAGCTAGCATTTTGTGAATAGCATAATTTTGCCATCCGAATCTGCATTTTCTGTTCAACATGCTAAACCTTGCTACTGTCAGACACTGAGCACAGGTGAGTAGACTAGGAGGAGAAGCCTCAGTTTCGTGCTCGTTACTGATTCTCCAACATGTCAAGGATAAAGGATAGAAATCAACATCCTCATCCTTGATTCCCCTCTATCGAGCTTCTTCATTTTCAGTTTTCCAAGAGGATGTAAAGACCTCAGGAGCTTTTTGTGACAATGAAAAGATCTGACAGCAGCTTTTGATATCCAAAGTTGTGAGAGCATTATTTCAATGAATATTTCATCTTGACATTCTTCTGCCCTGTGGCCGCACTTCATGGGAAGGGATGACTGCTCTAGTAATAATTAATCAGTCACTGACTCATTCTGTAATTGAAGATGCAGCACAAGTCTAAGAATGTTAATGCAGTATCAAAGCCCTTTGTTTATGAAATGTTTGAAAAATCTACTTGTTTTCATGTAAACCTATGGGGTAGGTTATTATCACTGCCATTCTAAATATGAGTATGTGGAGCTTGGATAACTCTACAAGGTCATAAGAGTAGTTATTGACTTAGTTAGGATGAGAACTCACAGATCTTGTTTCACCAGATTATTGCCCTTTGTGTCACATAGTTATAGTGACAAATGGAATGGCCAGAGATAATATATTAAAAAGTGAGACAGGCATAGAAGTCCACTGATGCACAGAGCTGGAAGACAAAAGGGACCATTATTCATGCAACAAACATATTTTGTGCCATGCTTTCAAGCTACCAAGGACAAGTAAAGTAAAGCTATGTATTTGCTTTTTTTATAATTATTATTGTTATTTCTGCTATCTCTCTCTATTACCCGAAGACTGTCCTTGCTATTAGGTTTGTTAAGTGACTTTATAGTGGCTCTTATTACTAGTAAAAACCACCGAAGTGGAGCTTGATATTCTTATGATGTTTCATGCTTCCATGTTTCATATACAGAGCGCAAATAATGAGTGGATAATTAGTCAGATAAAATAAGATCGAAGTGCATCAGAGGTTTTAACAACGTATTTTTGCCTTTCCTTTTCGACTCTTATGAGACATATTGCTCAATTGAGAAAGAAGGACATTGAGAGTAAGAACAATAGAGATCAGCCTATTCTTTTACTCAATTTCTTGATGTGGTGATTAACAAAAGGGAGGCTTTACATATTAGGTATGTGAATTATAGACAAAGACTGATATGGGTTAGGAGAGAAGCTTTGGCTTTACGATACAGAGAAGGAAATTATTTTACTCAGATCAGATGCTGAAGATTTAAAAGGAAATTCCTCATTATCTCATTCCAATTACCATCCCTTCCAGGAGTGGTAAGAGTGAACAAAGGCAAGCAGAGTGGTGACAACACTAAACAAAACCGAGTGAAGGGATGGCCTTTGAGTACTGACAATAGCATAGTTTGTAGGCAAACTAACCAATAACAGAGAACTAGCCCTTTTAACACCATGTGTGAGAGAACAGGAAAACATTGCTTACCTTTGCATGTCAAGGAGAAAGGGTGAATACTTCATAAGTGTGGAAAAAGGCTTGGGAATCCCATGTTTAGTCAAGATGGTGCAAGGGAAAGTTGTCTAGCTTGTCCTCCTCCCTTGCAGAGAAAATCATCTGGAACAAGAGTCCCTACGTCCTGGGTCATAGGCCTCTACTGGTCCGTGGTTGTTAGGAACTGGGTTGCCTCAGCTCCACCTCACCTCAGATCATGAGGCATTAGATTCCCATAGGAGCACTGATCCCTGGTGCCAAAAAATCTGGGGACTGCTGATCTAGAAGACTTTTCAAGTACAGTAGTTCACTGCTTTCAGAGTCTGTACTCTGAATCCCCAGTGTAAATGAGAGGATGTCTTCCAATAAATGCACATTAAAAAAAAAGGAATTTCCTCTAAAAATATTCTAGTTCCCTGGATGGAATAAGTTAACTATGAAATCTTACAAATTCATTTAAACTTGTGTCTCTGTGATTTCATGTTCAAAATAAGGAGAATAAATAGCAGATGGTGATATCTGTTAGAATATAAACCCAATAAGGGAAAAGTCTGCCATTTTTCTGGCTGCAGAAAGTGCCTAATTTAGTGTCTCAAATATTATGAAAGCATTTGGCAAATCACATGTGTTAGTGAAGCCCACATTTTGACTTTCCCAGCTATCAAGCCTTACCATATAAATATGCTACAATTTAAGAGCTTCTTTTACAGATGGAAGTGAAATTCTCATCTTTAGTCAAAATGAAAATATGCTGTTTATAAAAACATTTAAAGCTGAATGATCACTAACCAAACAGCTTGCAAGTAAAGGCACATATAATTAGACTGCATGCATACATGCATACACACATGTATATATTTTATATGCACATATTATAAGCACTCCTGGAAAAATAGCCTGGTTATTTTTAGAACATCTGTTGAGAAAAGAGGACGTTACCTAAGGATCCTTCAAGGAAGACACAGATGGTAGGTAGGGACTGATTATGAAGAAGTACATGTTATCTATACAAGGTCAGGCAAAGTAAAGCTTTAAGCCATTTCAGTGTTAGGAGAAAGGCAATTGAAATGCAAATATGAAAGGGAAGGAGGAGGTAGCAATTACTGTGGCTAGACTCACCAGTGACCAAATAATTATCAGTATTAACCCTGTCTGCAAAGGTAGGAAAGGAAGGTAGCATTTATCCCCTTTTAACTTTCTCTTACCAACCTACAACAGATTAGTGTGAGGTGAGTGGCACCTGTAACGGTTCTAATTGGCTGCTTTCCCATCCCATGAACAGAGAAGGAAGGAGAATCAGCAGGTAGGTTCCCAGGAACAGTTTTATAAGCTGGAGACTGGATGATATTTCTACTGTAATTAACCCCAGGGTGCTGCTTTTTCCTTTTTTTCCCCTCCTTTGTATTTTGCTAGTTAATGCCAGAAATGTTGACCATTCACTCTGCTCTCAAAGAAGCCGTGTGCCGGGGCTGGTGGCTACAGCTTTTAGCCACACACTCTGGGATCAGTTAAATATTTCTACCACTAGTTTGCATCTTTTCCTGTGGGCTTCGTGGTCTTGTTGCTCGTACTTTTCTCCGTATTTGGATATCTACTGTCATAAAAGTGGTTAATGGGGCCAAAAATGGAGGCTACCAAGCCTACTCAAACCCTCCCTGGTGCTCCTAGCTGGTTCACAAAATGTTATTGTTCCATGGGTGGTCACAGGATAATTTCCTGCTTTTGGAGTGGAGGAACCCAATAATGAAACCTCCATAAAGATATCACCTCTTGTAGCATGTTATTAATGTTGTTGCTATCATTGAAATTATTAGAGCAACAATCTTAGCTAAACAAAATCATGGAAGTATAAGATAATAACTTTCTTGATTTTAGTAGAAAAGAGACACTTTTTAAAAATCTTGTTATCTCATCATTGCTTTGTAGTTTTTGAAAATGTGTGTAATTTATATGAAAATGTATTTCTCTAAGTCTAGCAGAGATGAATGAGTAACAAGAGGACAGTGATACTATTTCTTCCTTTCAGTAGAAGTTTTACTAGTTATGTTTTGTAAAACTTTGTAAGGAATGTACAGTGATGTTTGGAATTTTAAAAACATCTACTTTTACACACTTTATAAAAACTTATTTTCATGGCATTAGAGTTTTTGTTTGGCAAGACTATTCAAATGTTTTTCCATGGTAACAGGATAAAAAATATTGACTAGGTTAGTTAAACCTGATTATTCTGATTATTAAAAGAAAACAGCTCCTTATATATTTGGGGGCATTTCAGTTCTTAGTAACCTTTCTTCCTTTTAGAAACATCCAAACTGCATTAATTTGGATGACATTAATTAGAAATTTGTCATAGTTTAGGCTGGATGATATTTTTCTACTCAGGTCTTAAATAAGTGGTAGAGTAAATGAGTTAAGGAAATCAGATTGTAAAATAAATGTTTCAAAGAATAATGAGAATACATTGTTTTTAACTATTCCTCATTCTCTACCCAGAAATAATTCAGAAGCGTATTTGCATTCAGGCAACCTGGTTGTTACAAGGCTTTTTTGCTTTATCTACTAATGAATGGCACTTTATTCAACAAATATGTCTTGAAAACCTATCTTGTCCCAGGAACTATGGTTGGCACTGGAGATATCAGAACATATCAGAGAGCTCTCTGCCTCAGACAGCTCAAGTCTAGTGATATAATAGAGAGGAAGTAAATAAATTTAAATAAAGTAGTTAATGTCCTTATATGTATATTAACAAAATATGTTTATAAGAGTCACAAAAGGCTTAAGGATTTATCCAAGAAGTAGGGTTTGGAGGGGAGGAGTAAGAAGAGGTTTGGAGGTAATGAAGTAAGCAAACAGGACCCTGGGCAGAAGGAATAAGGAGGTCAGAAGCTCCAGAGTTGTGAAACGGCCTGTATATGTGTGGGCATGGTGTGTCTGGGTTTTGCTGGTCTGGTATGTTGACCTGGTGTGCCCTTGTGGGCTGTAACCTAGACTGTCTGTGGGCGTGACCAGCACGTTAGTGGCAAAGAGACAAAGCTGGGAAGGTAATTTGAGATCCTTGACCTCAGGGTTTGTGTTCCCTTTCTTCTGCCACCAGAGGCACTGTGGGGATTGAGGTTGAGAAGCCTCAGGCCGATGGAGAAAGCCCTGGATTTACTCGGTTTTGAAGCTGAGTTAGTTTATATAAAATGGTGTAATGATACCTACCTCTGGGGACTAATAAATTTAAGAAAACCTTGAAAATGCCTAATAATCTATTTGGCGCAGAGTTGACTCAGGTACTTCCTTTTCCCTCTTAAAATGCTATTTGTAGGAACACTTGGAAATTCTTTTTGTAAGTAAATAAACTCACTAATTAAATCTTTTTGCTTGTTTTTAACTGTAAGTTATGGCTTGACTTATCTGTAAATTACAGTAATCTTCCAGATTTATTTGATTATAGAAATATGAGTAGAAAATCTAGAAATTAGAAGATTTGGAGCTTTCAGTTGAATTGGCTCTATCATCCAGATGTAGACTGGATTTAAACTCATTCAACATTTTTACAAAAGTACTTCCTTTTAGCCTTTTTATAAAAAAGTAAAAATAACAATCTAGCTCCTATGGGTATTGTTGAAGGATAAATTAAATAATTTATATAAAAGCAATTTGAAGAGATCTATAGAAGAGTAATAATCACAATTCCTCACAAAGTGCTTACTCAGATAAAATGTAGGTTATTTTAATTCTTAATACCTTGACACATTTCAATAATATCTTGTTAGGATAAAAAAAAAATCTCAATGAAAATGCAAATTTCTAAATGTTTTGACTATTTTCTTAAAGATGATAAATCTTCAATTCCAAACCTAATTTAGGGATCATTCTTTTTCATTTGTTATAGTTATGCTATGCAGTGGAACTAGAATGATGTTTTTGTATTTACTTTATTAAATCCCAGAAGTCGTAGTGTGTTGGTCAGTTCTTATAGTAGTACATCTTCTAACAGCTGTTTTCAAAATAATTCTAAATTCTTAGAGAATTTTGTTGTTTATCATCATACATCTGGACTAACTTCTGATTTATAATTTTACCATAAGGATTATTGATAAATTCCATAGTTACTACTTCTGATTTATAATTTTACCATAAGAATTATTGATAAATTCCATAGTTACTACAAAAACCCTGATGTTACACATGGGTTTTTATGAGTTGCCCTATCTCACTGGGTTTGTGAGCAGCTGATGTTTTCTTTCTAGTTGTGATTTTGGTCCTTTGTCTTTGATCGCTGCCACACATGTCTGTTAGTTTCCTGAAACTGCTTATGTTGCTGTAATTTAGGTCATTAGCAGTGCATTTTAGATGTAAACTGTTACTATGTCCAGCGGTCAGTTTATAAGGTTGTAATCACCCAAATTCACACTTGACAGCAGTATAATAGCTCATGTGAACACTTCTTTTTTTTTTTTTTTTTTTTTAGCTTTCTTATATGATATGCAGGACATTTTAGTTGTGATGTTTGGATGTTGCGGAGGACATGTTGCCATTATTACATGGCAACAGTACCTTTTAGAATTTTCTCGAAACTTTATAATACAGTAAAATAGTATCATGGTTTATGTACTGCTTTAATTTCATTGCTTTAACTGAGAGGTTTTAATATTATCTTTATAGGAAAACAACACGTTTTTCAACTAAATGATAGCATTAGTATCAACAGTCATCATTGTTTTCGTAAAAGGAGTTTAGTGGCAAACTGCAGGCATCTAGCTTAGCATTATGTTGTTGTAACATCAAAGAGAAGCTATGAGAAAAAATTGCAATAATTTATATGCAATATATTTGTTTTACTACTCACCGCTAAGATCTCTTGTAATTTGACCTTTGTGGTAGCTACACAATGTTAGAATAAAACAAGGTCATAATGAAATATTTACCTAATTGGTTATTTTATAATCAATTTTAATGAAAACATTATGCTGATAAAATAAGAAAAATCTTGTTATACTGATGACCTTAAAATGGTAATTACAAATTATTGTTAAATGCCCATTAAATCATAGCTTTAACCTATATTTTCTCTATTTGTTTCCAAATTACAAAAATAAAATTGTCCTGTTAAGGGATTTTGTTCTGTCTCCATAAGACAGTGATAGAATTTCCTATAAGAAAAGTGAAAATTTTCTAAAAGGAAATTGATTGCTTAGTGTCTTCTATGGGCCTAACCCTGTTCCAGGCATGGAAGACATAGCAGTAGAGCAAACAAAGTTGCTGCTTTTACAAGCTTATGTTCTATAGCTTAGAATAGTCCACTGTCCAACATTTTCCAAAACCCTAATAAACAGAAGGATTGTTTGAACGACTATGATGGTCAGCTGTTTTCCTAAGGGGAAACCCTGACCATTGGTTGATTTCAGATTTCCGTATTTTTAATGACATAACAATTGCATTTGGAAGTAGATTGTAGCCATGGGGTCATGTTGGGGAGGCTCCATGGATCTCTATAGAATAAGGGTTGCTCATCAAAACTCTAGATAGTCTAGGTCAGAGGTTCTTAAACTTTATAATAGAAGTGGAATTTATCAAATACAGATTTCTGACCCCACCTGAAGAAATTCAGATTCTTTAGATTTAAAGAGATGTTTAAGAATCTAGATTTTTTAACAAGCAACAAATGGTTCTGATGATGGTGGTACCTCAAATATATTTTGAGAAACACTTGTATTTAGATCTTATATATGTGAAATTTACTAATATTATAAACAATCTAATTATTACTAAGTACTACTAAATTACAAACTTACAGACAACCTTATCTATTCATTGGTGCAGATGAGATATATGAGCTATGCGAGAAATTAATTTTATCTTGAGATATAGAAAATGTTTACTTTCCCTGAATAAGTAGCATATTTTATCTTAGTGGGTATCAAATGTGTAACTTACCATGCTTCCCTTTCCATTTTGGCTTTGCATCAAATTGATAATTGAATAATAGTCTGTAGTTTCCTCTTCTAACTTATATTTCTCTGTGGTTTTGATGATAATTTTTTTTCATATTTAGAAACTACACTTCTAAAAATAGCCCCAAATTTCTGCTAAATGAGGTATGTTATAAACAAAATACTTCATAATTCACTTTTATTAATACAGACAAGTATTTCTTCTAATTTAGTCTAATTTAGGTATCATTATGCTAAAGAGCAAAGATAATTTCCTCATTTTATGGTAATTGTATTGTTGAAATTCATATTCACTTAGGAAATACTGAGAATGTGGTTAATCAATATTGGCATTTGTAATAACCATCACTCCCGGGCATACTTGATTATGCAAATATGACATGAAAGAGGCAGTACACTGAAGTGGAGAGTCCTGGACCAAGAATCAGGAGCCGGGATTGTAGTCCTAGCTATATTTATAATCCCCTCTGTGGCTGAAGTCGCAATCTCTTTGAACTGTTTTTCTCTCCTTGAAAAAACATGGTTTGGAGTAAATAATCTCTAGGACTTTTTAAGGCTTATTTGCTGATATAATTTCTGTAAGATTTATATGATAATCACTCATTTTTACCATCCTTAAAAAGCAGGTAAATGTATATATATCTCATGTGATATTTTTTAATTGAATTGAAAAATCTGTCATCAGTAATTGATCCTGGCATTAAGAACTGGACCAGATTCAATTTATGTAAGATGCTTCTTATCCATGAGGCCGAAAGCACAGATAAAGTGCTGCTAACACCTCCAATCCCTGTCTGTTTCACAAAGGAGGATGTGGGTATGTGTATATCAAGGAAATTAAATTACATTCAGACAAATATAAAGCTTTCATCTCCAATTTTTTTCTAAGTATCTTTACTGCCCCTCCCCACCCCGCCCCAACACAGTCCCTACACCCCTTTTAGCCTTTTACACACTTAACCCTGCTCACTCAATTCTTCAGGATAGGCCTGAAGTGGAGATTACAAATTATTGTCATGATGACTGTCTAATGCTAGTTTCTGAGAAACTAATATCAGGCCGGAGAATGTTTACTTCTCCCGTAATTGCTCACTTAAAAGATTAGGTTTACAGAAACCTTTTTTTTTGATGACTCAGAAATATATTTCTAGTGTTCAGTGTGATAACCCTGAAGAGAATACAATACTTCAAAGTATTGTAAAATTCAAGGCCCCTTGATAGAATTTGCTGAACATATGATGTAATCTTGTTGCCTGGAGAAGTTTTTTGTTTATTTCCTTTATGATAAACCTTTAAGGAGTGTTGAAGCTGTCAAAACCTGCCCAGAAGCAGCATAGTCTTTAGACATTTGGTTAGTGAAAAGCTAAGAGTACACAAACTAATCAGTTTTCTTCTTTCTTTCTTTCTTTCTTTCTTTCTTTCTTTCTTTCTTTCTTTCTTTCTTTCTTTCTTTCTTTCTTTCTTTCTTTCTTTCTCTCTCTCTCTCTCTCTCTCTCTCTCTCTCTCTCTCTCTCTTTCTCTCTCTCTCTCTCTTTCTTTCTTTCTTTTCTTTCTTTCTTCTTTCTTTCTTTCTTTCTTTCTTCTTTCTTTCTTTCTTTCTTTTTTCATTGCACTGGGGCAGCAGGATTGCCATCAAGAGGAATGAACATTAGAAATTTTATTAACATGTGCATGTTCTTTCTTTGTCAAGCTTATAGTTAAGAAATGTGTCTCAAATAGTGTAGTCCTAGAGACTGCATTAGAGGAGTATAAACAATTGTGGCTAAAATTTGTGGCCCATTTTTGTCTTTCCATTTGACATTCCATAAAAGGTATTCATCAGGGATTAGACAGGAGTTGGCTGTTAGCAGACTATCTGGGGCAACAACAATTCTTCATTCAAAAACTATTTTGGGACCATTTATCATCCATTGGGCTATGTATAAAGATTTGTAACATGTGCTCTCAGCCCTTAAAGAACTAGGAGACAGGCATTGGCCCATAAGAGTGTGACTAATTTGTGACAAAGAACCACAAAGAATATTTTCAACAAAGGCAGTGTAGGAAGTGCTGAAAGAACGACTTAGAAAATAAATGCTGAATGTATAGAATGCATAAATTAATGTGGATAGGAGCAATCAAGAAGAGCATTCTTGAGGAAGGTGAATTTCAGCTGATGTGATTTTATGGCCAGTGAGGAAGGAGTGGGAGTTTCGCACAAGCAAATAGCGTGTGCAGTATTAAAATGAGGGCTAAGTGGAAATCTAGAGAATAGACCAGACTCACTTATTGGGTTTGGTAACTGTAGAGGGATAGGGATTATGAGAGACAACATTGGGAAGGTAGATTGATGCCAGAGTATAACATATCTTTAAAAAACTGGCTCAGAAGTTTGAGTTTTGTGCTATAGATGACAAAGAACAATCAACCAAGAGGAAAGCAATCATTTAGGAAAATCTAATTGTAACATACGGGAAGACTAGAGCAGTGGTTCTCAAAGTGTGATCCACAGACTCCTGGACATCCTAATATCTTTTTAGGGATCTATGAGATCAAAACTATTTTCATAATAATATTAATGTTATTTACCCTTTTCACTATGTTGAAAATTGCACTGACGATACAAAGCAATGTTGGGTAAAATAGTGGTGGGTGGCATCTTTGAGTGAATTGAGACAGTGGCACTAAATGGTTGTAGAATTCATAAGATTCTTCATCTCCACACATTTGCAGTGCCATTTTTGCTTAAGACTGACTCAGATGAAGTGGTAAAAACAATTCATTTTATTAAATCTCAACCTTTGAGTTTGCATCTTTTTAATGTTCTGTGTGACAAAATGAAAAGCAAGTATACATAAAGCACTCTGCTGTATAACAAAATATATGTGTTTCTTAAGGAAATGTACTTGTTTTGAGGTCAGCTGACCTAGCCAACTTTTTTTTTTTTTAATGAAATGCCATTTTTATTTGAGAGAAAGACAAACTATAGTCATTCAGATTAGCTATTTGGTAGGCATGTTCTCAGAAGCAAAGTGATTCTGGACATCTGATGCACAGCATGGTGACTATAGTCAATAATAATGTATTGTATACTTAAAATCTACTAAGAGAGAAATTTTAAGCTGTTTTACTAATGTAGAGAGGAGGCAAGAGAATTAAAAATGTTAATTAAGTCACATTCAGAGATGGCAATGTGCTTTCAGCCCTGCAGCCAGGCCAGATGGACACCTTCAGAACAAAGGAAGATTTCTACTGGGATTGCTAACAGCCCATTTACCACACCTGTGAAGCAGAAACAGAAACTACTAGTCATTCCCTGTGGCTAAAACCATGGGGAACCTATGGATTAAAGGCAGGCCTTTCACTCTACATAGTCTTATTTTTTAACTCTTCATACCCTTCCCCTTCCTCACTGTATGCCCCTATCAAAGGTAATGGGTTAACAAAGTCTTTTAAACAATAACTCGCAGAAACTAAAGAATGATATATAAACTGAATTCCCTGAACATGTGGTCCCCTACTCACTATCTTTCTAAGCCTCTCTTGGTCCCTCTCATTCTGTGAGAGGAGACCACACTCTGTTGGTGGACTGTTACCACTATTCTGATTAACTTTCCTTTTGTGTCTAACTTTGGCATGTGTGTTGAATTCTTTCTACACTCTCCGCCAGAGGACTCTTTTCTTCTTTCGGTTCAGGGCTTGGTCTCCCCCCACCAATGCAGGGAAATTTGCCTTCCCATACATAGACAAAAGTAAATACATGAGGTAATAGATAGGTTAGTTAGTTTGATTGGGGGAACTATTTTGCTATATATATATATATATATATATATATATATATATATATATATGTGTGTGTGTGTGTGTGTGTGTGTGTGTGTGTGTGTGTGTGTATCTCTCAAAACATCACATTGTACATCTTAAATACCATGTTTTTTTTTTTTGTCAACCATACTTCAATAAAGCTGAAAATAAAGTAAAATTGCTTAATAAAAACAAACCAACCTGTGGCAGCCTGACCCTGCCTGATCATTTCCTGCTCGAAAGAATTAGTTCCTGACTGCAACCCCCACACTTCCCCAAGACTACCCTGGCCGATGGAGCAGTCCAAAGACCCATTTAAACAATTAAGCCAATTTCCGTATAGTTTGGTAACCAATCAATGTTCTCCTTATGTTTTCCTTCCTTATATGGAACATTTATAGCTGTGTAGGAATGTGGAAATACAAGGCGGTATAAAACCTCCCACCATGTTACAATCAGGGCTCAGCCTTTGGATAAGAATCCTGAGCTGGTGCCCACATCAATAAACACTGCTTCCTGCTTGTAGCCTGGGTGTCTTCTGTTCGAGAATCCAACCAACCAACCAACCAACCAACCAACCAACCAAATAAACAAACCAAGTCAGTCTGTCATTTCAAGGAAAATAGCTGACAGTGTTTGTTGCCAATGATAAAATTTGAGCTTTCAGATGAAAATTAGAATTTTGGGAAACTTTTATTTGCCACCGTGAGGTTGACAGCTTCCCAAGGCTTAAAGACATTTCTGATGAATTAGTACAACAAACATAGATTTTTTGGGGTCAATTTTCTTTTAGAAATTCTATATAACTCATTGAAGTAATACTTTCCAAATGACCAATGCATGATGTTTTAAAATAATGCATGTGTAAAATGATCCATTCAAAGTTTAAGACAAACCAGTGAAATTTTTGTAGCCAAGTTAAAAAAGATTTACTGATATGGTTTCAGATTCCACATTTCAACTACCTTTGCTGAGGTTTGATGGTATTTAGGAAGAGTATACACAATTGTCTGAAAAAGCTATTAAAATACTCTTCCCTTTTCAATTACAATTGACCTTTGAACTGTGTGGGTCCACTCATACATGACTTTTTTTTTTTCAAAAAGTATTATAAATGTATTTTCCTTATGATTTTCTTAATAACATTTTCTTTTGCTTATTTTACTGTAAGAATATGGTCTATAAGACATATGATATACAAAATATATGTTAATTGATTATTTACGTCACCTGTAAGCTTCCAGTCAACAGTAGGCTATTAGTAGTTAAGTTTTTGGAGAGTGAAGTTATAACCAGATTTTTGACTGAAAGAGGCGTTGGCCCTCTTATCCCCTATGTTGTTCAAGGGTCAACGGTACACATGTGTTTGAGGCTAGATTTTCTTCTTATACTATACTTCAACCACAAAAGACCTCTGCAGTAGATGCAAAAGCATTCACTACATTCCTGTCATTTGGTTTTAATTTCCAATATAGTAAATATCAAGAACTATCACCTAAATAATAGGAACTACTTCAAAGGGTTGTTCTGAGGGTTAAATGAGTTAATACATGTAAAATCTTTACAAGATGATGGTGCATGGTGAAGACAATAAATCTTTTAAGTTATTGTTATTATGTCTCCTTTTACTACTTGATGAGCTCCTTAAAGAGATGTGGGTGACTTTCAGTGAAACTTTAGGGATTCATGCATTCCAGTGTTCTTGTATCTGCACGCATTGACAATGCTTCTTTCGCTACTTTCCTTCTCAGTGCCATGCAAGCGTCTCTTCCTGGTAGATTATAATCCAGAACAATGCTGGCAGGACATCTTGGGAAATATCATTTCCCAGTTTTCAGCCCCTATTATAGAGGAGGGCAGGGAAAGGTGCTGAATTGCTAACAGATAATCTGAAGCACGGGTTTACCAAAATAAAACACAATTTAAAAAATTAATTTGAGATTCCTTAAAGTTTTCACTATGCAAATGGGCATTGAAAAACTTGAAAGGAGATAATCTTATGCTTTCCAAACATATTTGACAGAGTTTTTTTCTTTAGATCACTTATTTTCTCTGGGACACCTGGGCAAGGAAGAGTCTATTGTTTTCTTTGAACATTCTGGGCTGAATAAAACATTATGATGCAGATTGGCATCGATGGATCAGTCGGTAAAGGTCGAATGTTACAGAATCAGTGTTTTAATTATTGTGATGCTATCAGTTTCCTGGGAACACAGGACATTTCAACACTTGGAATCATTGGGAAACTCTGCCAGAGTTTGTAGATAACCTCTCGTCTCCTGAAAATTTCAGTCCCAATCTACTATGATGTTTGTCTTTGGAATGTCATGGGCAAATTTTAGAAGACAGGAAAAATAAAATGTAGAAGTAAATGAGAGTCAACTGGTATAACCTTCATAAAATATGTTCTTACAATTGCGATTTTGTGCTGTAGTTGAAGTGCAATGGCTGGAACTGATGAGGAACACTCAAGGCACAGTATCCAAAGATAATGCCATACTAGTTCATGGTTTGTAAAGTATCACTTCCAGGATCTGAGAAATGAATTTAATAGCTAAGTAGGTAGGTATTATTCAAATTCAGGTAGGATTCATTGCCCAACTAAGGCAAGATCTGACGCTGCAGCTGAGGGAGGACTGGCAGGAACAAACGGGCATCAGGGCCTACTCAAGCTGGTTTGTTTTCAGTGTAAGATCTTAGTGCTGCGGACAGACTTCAATTTTTATACACTCATCCCTCCATTTACAGCCTGTTTTTTACAAGATAAATATACTCCCCCACCTCCATTTATGCTGACTTTGTATAGGCTGTTTCCATTTGCACTTTCTCATTTTAAGTGGTTCTTTCTTTTTCATTTTCATTATTAGCAATTGTCACTGTTGGGGTGATGTGAAAACTGGCGTCGCCCAGCAGTGGGGGAGGAGGGTGGCGAAAGAGGACAGTGGACGGTGGACAGTGGTGTTATGTGGTGTTCCTGGTTCTTCTCACCCATGCAGCGAAGAATGACAGGTCAGTGAGATTTAGAAAAAGTAAGATTTATTGAAAGTACATTTTAGAAGGAGATGGCCACACTAGGGAAGGCTGCAGCCCTGTGGAAGTTGGGAGGTGAAGAGATAAGACAGTAGGCCCCAAAAGGAGGAGTGGGTTTCCAGCAAGGAGAGCTGTAACAATGCAGAAATGGAAAGATCTGTTTATATTTGGGCCATGATGAGAGGTCCTAAATGATCTCTATGTGAGGTCACCATGACTGACAGTTGGTTGCATATAACATTTTGCCTACTGCACATGTGCTTACCCAGAACTCAGTCTTTATAATTAGATTCATGAACTTCCAGGCATAGTCATGATATTATGATGGTGTAATGAGGCTGAAGTTATGGGCAGTACTTTCTGTGCATATGTTTGTAGCTGGTTTAGCCAGCAGCTTATATGGCTTTGTGCTCTAGGATTTGGGGTAATTTATAATCCTAAAAGGGAGGGGTTTCTGGGAGGTCTTAAGGAAGGTCTTCAAGGAAAGTTTCTATGGTTATAGACCTGGGCCTTGGCTCTTGTAGTTCATGCCTGACTACCTAACAGCAATTACTCTTTCTAAAAAACAATAGCTTAATTCAGCAATGTACAAAGAACTAATACTTACCAATACCCAATTATTAATGATATTCCTGTCCATTAAATGACATAAAAAAGCATGGATTACCACTGATGTTTTTCAGAATTGGTTTTACAAATGTTTTGCTGTAGAAGCTGAAAATTATATAAAGGAAAAATGTCTTCCTTTTAAAATACTTTTACTTTTAGATAATAAACCTGGTCATCCACACAATTTAGAACATGCAAATATAAAAGTGGTATATTTGCCACCAAATAAACTTCCTTGATCCAACCTTTAGATCAAGGCATTATTTCAAACTTTAAGATTAATTATATTAAAAGGAGTTTTAATGATAGTTTAAATGAACGTGAAGGTAATGAATCACTTATAGTTACAGAAGCCTGTAATAAATATACGATTTTAAGTTGTATCAAGAATTTTGCTTTAGTGATATAAACCATTAATTTTAAATGCTTGCTGGAAAGCAATATGGCTCGAAGCGGTTGTACCAGGAAAGATGGTTCCAACAACTGAAGAGGGGTTAACTGTCATTTAATATTAATATATTAAATAAATTTCAAGTAGAAGGCTCTGACCACTTGAATGCAAATGATATTAACAAATTGCTGGGTGATCACGAATTAACTGAGAATGAATTAATTCACTTAGTAGCTGAAGCCCATCCTGCTGATGAATAGGGCAGTGACCATGGACAAATTTCATTCACTGAAGAAAATATTTACAAACCTCTTCAACTAGCCACAAAACTGGAAACTGCAATTCAACATCCAACAAGCCTTAAAATTTCTAAAAGATTTTTAAAAATGTTGCAGTGAATACTGAAGAATTTATGAAAACTTAGCAAAAGATAGGGCTGGAAAAAGATTATTCAAAAACATAAACATAAATAATGAAGCTGAAGTAGTACTTCCAAATGTTACAAGCAATGAAGATAGTGACTTTGTGCCAATTAAAAAGAGGTTGATTGCTTTAGATTACAGTACAGATACTGACAGCGAATAAAATTTATTTTAGTTTTTCTGAATCTTCATTAATTTTTTTTTGTAAAAATATGTGAAATAAATATTTTTATGACTTAGACTGGCTTATTTCTTTAGTATTTTTTTTTCATACTGCTGGACTATTTTTATGTGGTTTTCCTCCATGTAAAAAAAAGACCCGTGGAACTGGAAATCTGTGTAAATCGAGGGATGGATATAGATTCATTGGGAAGATCATAGTATGGTGACTGATGAGAGTTCGTTATAGATGGGGTCAGTACAGGGCAGGAATGGGAATTGGAAAAGTCATTGTTTGGAGTCTACGCCTAAGGTTTATTCTTATGTAAGTACCAGTTCTTTTGGAAATACAACTTTGCTATAAACCCAAATTATTGTGAATGCTCAAAGATAGGGTTTTGTGCACATCTCTTCCCTATAGTTGTTGCATTTGTGTTTTCCTCTTTGTGAGTAATGAATTACAAATAAAACAACAAGGTTGAGCTAACTAATCTCTAAGATATCTTCCCAACTATATAAGTCTATAAGCCTAAGAGTATTCAAGAATATAACTTATAACTTAAGTGAAGGCAGAGATTTTGTGTTTTTTCCCTTGCATGAATTTATTAACCTAGAACACCTTGCATGAAATAAATACTTGTTGAATTTAAAAGAATATTGTATATGGAAAAGTAAAAAGTTGGTTATTGTTTTAACTCTCTATTTTTGAATTAAAGAATAAGATTTTGAAAACATTTTTGCAGTATATAATATGAAAAGGGGATGATAACAGTTTGGAAACCTGGAAAGTTCTTCACTGTTATAAGAAAACCGTGATTGAGGTAGGTCAAAGCCAATCCTGATGATAAGTTTAAGACAGGTATGCTTTAAATTTACTTCATTGGCTCTTGATCTTAGCTTAAGGGAAGGAAGGAAGGAAGTAGAATCATAAGACAAAATGTTTTTGTTTTAATATTTATTTTAAATTAATTTTCATTAAAAAATCGGGCCTTCATCCAGTACCATTCTGTGGAATGCTTTTACTATATTAATGGCATAATGTGGGAAAGTTTTTAGAATCATTAATTTAAGTAAGAAACCAAATATTTTCAAGTTGTCTTTCTCAGAGGTGAAATCATTATACTTGGGGAAACTGTCAGGTTATAAAACCAGATTACACCACTAGGTGGCATGAGTTGCAAGTTGAAAGGAAATAGTGTTACTAGGTATGAAGTGTAATAGTTGATACGGAACCTGTCCCTAGTTTATTTTTATATGTAAGCATGTTAATCTTGGTAACTCTCACTAGGGACGATATGACTTTCGTTTGGATCTTTACTACGAAATACATATAATAAAATAGAAAACAGACATTAAGCTCTTAGTTTAAAAAAATTAAAGGAAAACCAGTTTAAATAAAAGAGCAATAGTTTTCATTAATTGAAGTTATTGGATGTTGAGTTTAAAAATGAGAAGGCATTAAGGGATAAGTAGAGTTGGCTCCGGGCAAAGCTGCAAAGCGGTGGTTTAATTCCTCTCTCTGGTATCCTATAAGAATCAGAATAGAAGGTTCTCTACTTTCTCTGTTCTTTTTTGGAAAGTCCCTTCTCCCAGCTGCTGCTCTTCCCGCTGTCCCCAGCTGCTCCATGTTCACCACTGTGGGCACTCAGCAAACTCATTTTACTTGCACATTCATCAAAACATGCCTCTTCTATGTCTCATCTTCTTGGAGTCAGGAGTTTTTTCTATACGCTGGCTAATCAAGAAACAAACCTGTGCTTGCTTCGGCAGCACATATGCTAAGAAATAAACCCTATGCCCATGGGTGGGGATTAGGATTTAATGGGAGAAATAGCCCAGCTCTGTTTCATTCTCTTTTCTTAGGTAAAGTGCATTTTTAGAGAGGTTCTATTGGTCAATAACTGAGCAGGAAAGAGAAGGCATTGAGGTAAGTGGAGAGAATATCATCTAGTGGTAGGGAAGCGCCCTGGGTTATTGATAGCAGGAAACTGTTACCCGCACTTTGCCATGAAGTAGGGGCCTCTCACAAGGAGCTGTGAACATTAAAAGAATGCAGTCACTGCAGACTTGAAGCTCCAGGCTGCTGGTGATGGTGAGGTGTGTGTGTATGTGTTGTTAAAAGATAAACTGAGGCATATAAAAATTTTTAACAGTTTATTTGAGCAAAACTCCATTAGAATTGGGCAATATCCAATCTAGCTGAGAGAAAGCAGCTCTGAGGAGCTGTACCAAATGAAATTTTTATAGGCAGAAGGGAGTGAGAACAAGGAAGATATAGTAGGCAAAAAAAGTGGATTGGTTATTGCAAGGTTACTTTCCTTTAGGGGATAGCAAGGGTCTAACATGCCGATTACCTAACTAGTGATGGCAGGTGATTCCTGTTTGGTTTAAGATTTTATTTCTGGGAGAGCTGAAAATGTAATTAAGTCTCAGTTTGGTGGTGATGTAGGGCTTAGCATAAGTAACTCTATTTTGGGCCTGCTGTGTTGTTTTTCACCAATTCCCCCCCCTTTTGATCAGACCCTCAGTCTGAGAGACTTGATCCAAAATTTAAGGCATTAGCTCTGTTCTCAGCTCTTGCTCTGGAGCTGTTGCAGTTTTTGCTGAATCTCTGTGTGGCAGTCACAGGTCATGATGTTAGGTTTATATTCCTTAAGGTGGTCATTTTCTTCTATCCTTTTCTGATGTTCTAGTCTTAGGGAGGCCATTTGCTTGGCGGTTACTGGCTACAGACCTGCATGAAACACTTTTGGAAAATACAGCACGCCAGGGGACTAGTACGATGATCACTATAAGCAGGATCATTGCCAATGTGTGAATGCACTTTGAAGTCATGGTACTCAAGACCTCAACCAATCCAAAGCAAATAAGTCAAAGAAAGACTCTATGAAGGAGTCACTTTCTTAAGCCAATTGGCTTATTTAGTAATCTTACGTAGCTGAGTCTCAACTTCCACCAAAGTGCAGGAGGTGATGTTGGCAACAGCACAAATACCTCTTTCTCTCAGCTAACAGATAATCAGGGCTATCCTATTATCAAGAACAACTTCTGCAGAGAGTCTAGGGATTTCTGTCGGGCAGCTATTACTTTAGCAGGAGATTCTGCACTATTTTCAACAGTTAAGGAGAGGATCCTGATCAGAGCCTCATTTGTACTTACTCCAAGGTCGGGGAGTAGAGATCTGACAAAGGAAATGAATTTTGAATCATAAACGCCTCTGGTAATTCCCATTTGAATCTGTGGCTCTGGACTAGATAGGTGGCAGCCATGGAGGTCAGTAAAATGAGACAACACAGATGATTTTATTCTGGTTATGCTTGCCTTGTGGCCTGTTATTTTATTTATTTATTTATTTATTTATTTATTTATTATTTATTTATTTATTTGTGGTACAGAGTCTGTATACAAACCTAGTTTGAAGTTGTTAACCAGAGACAATTTCTAGAACACATATCAATAACACATACTCATACAAATATATCCTAAGAAAATTTATAATTACATATTTGACAATACTTCCCATGTAATTTAACATACTGAACAAACTTAATTGTTTAATATCTCTCTTTCATAAGATGAGAGACAAGTCTTTCAGATTTTCCAGTGATCCTCTAGGAAATCTAAGTTACTTTGAGGTCAAAAAGACTCCATTTAGAATTTGATTTTGGGAAGTTGTCAAAATGTTGAAAGGTTTAAACATTTGGCTAAATAGGATCACAGGTTATTATAAAATAATACTCAATAATTTGTTAAAGCAAAGTGCAGTAGAATATTTTAAAGTCAAATACAAAAGGTTACGTAAAGTTATGAACAACATTTACCTCTTTTAATATTGACAAGATTGGGTTTTCTTAAGTAATCAAGGGCTTGATAAAGGCAACATGATGCATAGTATGTTATTTTGGTAAGACAAAAAATCTTTGATTTCCAGGTAGATTAACTAAAGTTTAAAGAAAAGCCTTTAACAATCTCTAAGAGCCGGCAAATAGTCCAAGAAAACTGTCCTTTTAACAGAGAGAAAAAGAAATTCTAATTTTGCAGTATGATTTCGATATGAAAACTCATTAAAAAAATTAAATAAATCCATTCCAATCTTAACCAGCTTGACCACACATGAAATTTCTTTCCCAAGATTCCCTTTCCAGAAATCTTCTATAACTTTTTTTTTTTTAATATCCATTCAGATTTTGTCCTTTTCTCCCCCTCATTCTGGTATGATCAGTCATTTTACTTTCCTTTTTATATACATAATGAACTCATTATTTCTAAGTAGCTTTAATTAAAGATATTGATTAGAATTCTTAACTCTTAGAATCTTTTATTCTTACTGAAAATTAAGAAATATGCAATTGTGGGAGAGAAAAAAAGGGTGTAGATGATAGAGGCTCTGTTCATCCCTCTGGTGACCAAATCAAAGTTGTGATGGAAACAAGGAGCAGCAGCAAGAAAAAATCACCTGGGATCTAGATGAACAAACCATACAACTACAGAGAAATCCAAGAAAGCACCCTGCAATGGCAGAAGGTAGAATGGGGCGAGGACGTAGGGCTGCCTGGTCTTGAACAGCTGAGTGACATGGAGGCTGTGGCAGCTGTAGAAGTTTCTTAAAGGGGCTGCGTCTGTGAGCAGATTTTCATGGTAACAGACCTGCTTGCTCTTAGCATCAGTGCCCATTCTAGTGCATGCAGGGGGCACCAGGGACATACAGGGAGACATTGTTGGAGTGAGAGCCTAGATGAGACTTGCTCGGTACAGAAGTGCTGGAGGTACCCATTGTTCCCTCTTGAGCCCTCCCCGCTCCCTGTGTGCAGACATAGTGCCGCCATAGCTGTATTGTCATCGAACTGGATAACAGAGGTTGCTCTGCTCAGAAGATTCCCTGAAACCCCGCCTCCCCCAACTCATGGCTCCACCAAGCCACATCCTGGTATATCCTCAGTGAGTCAGGTGCTCCTTGCTGAGACTCACACTGGTGGAGGCAGCTGGCCTCGGTTTCTGGTGTGGCCTTTTGAGGCAACTATAAGCACAGCATCTGTGGATTGCTCACCTGTAGAGGGGTAGAGGCTTGGGCTAAATTTGGCTTGCAGCTGAACCCCTCTCAGTACCATGCACTGAACACCTGCTTCACAAATCCACACTATTAAGACCGGGAGACTTAAGAGCTTTGCTTAGTACATAGAGACAGACATGGAAAGGCATCCAAAATAGGAAGACAAAGAAGCAGAAACCACATGACAGAATAGAACAGAAATCCAGATATAATGGAGTCAAGTAATTTAACAGATGTAGAGTTCAAAACACTAGTTATAAAGATGCTCAATGAACTTTTGGGAAGTGTAGAGAATGCCAGCAAAGAGATAAACATGGAAATGGAAATTATAAAAGGGAACCAGTGTGAAATGGAGAACACATTATCTGAGATGAGAAGTATATTAAATGGAATAAACAAAGGGATAAACAAAGTGAATAAAGAAGAGGATCAAATGCCCTATCTAGAGGACAGGAAAGTCAACACAGCACTCAATCAGAATGGCAAGGAAAAAGATGCCAAGACTATAAAAATAATTTAAGAGAGGATTTGGGACACTATTAAAACTCCATATATTTCGTCTGATCTGCATAACAGAAGAAAATCAAAATGTTAAACAGCTGTTTGAAGAAATAATGATGGAAAACTTCCCTAACCTAGTGAAGGAAATGGACATAAAACCCCAGGAAGCTCAGAGAATTCCAAAATTCAGGGATCCATAGAGGCCCACACCAAGACACATCATAATTAAAATGCCAAAGGTTAAATACAAAGAAAAGATATTAAAAGCAGCAAGAGAAAAAGAAATAATTACTTATAAGGGAACACCCATAAGACTGGCAGCTGATTTCTCAAAAGAAACTATGCAGGACAGGAGGGCGTGGCAAAAAATATTTGCCAGAATGAAGACCCAGGATATATAACCTAGAATACTTTATCCAGCAAAGCTGTCATGTAGAGTTGAAGGACAGATAGAAAGCTTCCCAGACAAAAATAAGCTAAAAGAATTTATCGCCACCAAGCCAATATTACAGGGAATGTTGGAGAACTTTAAGAAGAAAACACATGTATCAAAAACAGGAATAAAGAATGGTAACAACTACATTCCTATCAATAAGTACCTAAAATGGAAAAGAATTAAGTGCTCCAACCAAAAGATAGAGTGGCTGAAAACAAGACCCCTACATATGAAAAAAAAGGGAATGAAAAAAGATACTGCTTTGATGGACCTAGAAGGTATTTAAGTCAGACAGAGAAAGATAAACACTACATGATTTCACTTAGATGAGGAATTTAAGGAATAAAAAGAATGAACTAATCAAAAACAGATTCACAAATATAGTGGACAGTTTGGTGATGGACAGAGGGGAGGGGCTTTGGGAGGATGGAGAATGGGGTGAAGGGCTAAAGAAGTACAAATTCGTAGGTGATGGATGGTCACGGGGATGGGAGCACGGCATAGGGAATGCAGTTAGCATTAATACATTGGCTAGGTGGAGGGTCAGGGGAGGGAGGGAGCCATTGGGGGGATCATTTTACTAACTATATAGATGTCTAACCAATGTATTGTATACTTGAAACTAATTAAATTAAAAAAAAGAAGCAGTTGTGAATTGTCTGTTAAATTAACATTCTATGGATTGGCAAATTTGTAAACACATTTTATAATTTCTAGAAGTATTCTCTTTTCATAGTGAATTATCAATGTGACACAAGACATGTTTATTGATAGACACAACTATCTTTCGTTCCTTTGTAATAAGAAGCCAAAAAGTAGATAAACTTGTGTTTAATAATTAATGTTTCAGTATTTTATCTGATGTGGAAATGATCTAGATATCAAATAAATATCTATCATTTAACTTATTTAGGTATAAGTTCAAGGTTTCAAGTTCCCCCCAAAATTTTGGAAACTATTTTTAAGTAGACATACCATAAATCATAATTATTGTTGTAAAGTCTATTCATTAACTTTTATCTTACATCTGTTTAATTCACTTATTCTAACAATTATGTTTAAATTACTCATAAAATTTCATGAGACATTAAACAGCTAACCATAATTTTATCTTTCTTGCTAACAAATTCTATAACAAAGATAACATGAGTTTATTTTTATTAAATCCAGTTAGAATAAAACTCTAAAGACAGGCCTGTTTTAATTAAACCAACAGACTAAACTAGCTTTTATTTACCAAAGGCTATATTAGATTATGTGAATTTGAAAAACATTTGGGTTAGTTTCTATATTTCTAAGTGTATACTTGGTTTATATAATTACTTGTCTTTAATGCAATTAATTATAGTTCCTTACACATTAATTTTGGTAATACCATGCAGAGGTAGAAAAAAATCACACATTTATAGCATGCACAGACATTCATAAACATACAGACAGATGCAAACAGAAATCTTACAACTTTTAAAATTTGAGCCATGAGACTGGTATGATAAGGCAAAACACAATAGTTTGTAAAAGAACAATTGGATCCAAATTGGGTTTATGACAGGTGGAATCAGTTAAAGTTATCTGTGCAGAGGGCTAAGTGAAAGACTTTTAAGATTTTACTTAGGCCTAGTTTTAAAAATAAACTTTCCTTCTTTTTATCCTTCTGATGAATATTACCTATTCCTGGTAGGATATTTACATTTCAAAGGCACAGAGAAAGAATGAAAGTACTCAAGAAGGACTTTTGTTCCCCGAATCCAGATCTTTTACAATGTCTGCAACCTAGTGAGACAAATAAGGAAGCTTTGGGGGTTGGTGAGAAGGATAGGTGGGCTTTGAATTGTTTCTAGAGCCTCATTTCTGTCCTGTAAAAACTAGATTCATAAAACAAGTACAGCTGTCTTAAATTCCTTAAAGAATTGGGTTGCCACCTGAATGATATCAAGAGGTTGCCCCACCCATCCAATTAATTATGCTTAATTTGCTTCTTTATATCAGGGAGAACATCTTCAACTAACATGGAAATCAAAAGCTTTTTATATTCTAGATTTAGAACTGTGTGTCTTTGGAATGTTTTAGTAAGTCCTTCCACAAAGGCTGCAAAATGTTTTCTTTCCCTGGGTACATACTTTTATTTTAGCTTAGCGGGGAAGGCATAAAAAAGAGTTTCTATCAAGGCTGTGAACATTAGCTTCCAATTTGGCCAACTTCTCTGATCATAGAGCTACTTAAAAAATCCTTTTGAATGTCTTTTCAGGTTCCAGCTGGAACAAATAGTAAATTTCCTGGCAGTACTGCACAACCCCATGAACATAAGAGGCATCCCCGAAGAGGGTGCAAAAGACCCCCAAAGATAGCGAAAAGGAAGAGACCATTCCCCTGAGAGCTGGCAATAGTTGGTAGGAGTCTACCTGAAAATGGGGTACAATCCACATTTCTGTCCAGTTATATTTTTGGGCCCCCCAACCTGATGGTTGCCAAGCCAAGTTCTTAGGACACAAAATGTGGTAAACAAGACGGTAGTAGTTATCCCTGGGAGAGAAAGGATTGTCAACTAATGGGTACCCAAGAGCAAATTCACAAGTCATAATTCAAAGATCTAATTCTTATAAATTTTTTTTTTTTTGCTTACTAGTCTGAATTTGGAAAGGAAGGGAATATGTGAAATTTTACTTCTCTCTCAATCGGCACCATAGATAAAGAGGTGGGAGAGCTGGCTTTGGTAAGAATTCTCACTCTTTGCTGGCTTCTGCAGGTTTTCTGAGGATCCCATCTGTAGGCTCTGGAGTAAGTGAGATGTCCCAGCAGGTCTTGTCCTAATCACCAAAACTGTAGGGAGAAAAAATAATTTCCCCTCTACCCTTTATGGTGAATGCTTGGCTGATACATGCCCTTCCCCCAACCACCGCTTTTTTATTTTTCTTTTCTTTCTTTCTTTTCCTTCCTTCCTTCCTTCCTTCTTCCTTTCCTTCTTCCTTCCTTCCTTCCTTCCTTCCTTCCTTCCTTCCTTCCTTCCTTCCTTTCTTTCTTCTTTCTTTCTTTCTTTCTTTCTTTCTTTCTTCTTTCTTTCTTTTTTGTCTAAGATACCTCATAAATGGATAAGCTTATCGAGGTTAAAAATTCTCCACTGTAATTCAAGATAATCTTTGGTAAGGCTAATTTTACCAGAGGTAGTCTGCTTGTTTAGCCTTAAAATAAAATTTATTCACAGAGGCTTTATACTAGAGCCCATCCTGCTTAAGTTCAGGCCCAGTCCAATCCCAGATCCTTTATAAGTTGGACCCAGCCTGATCCTGGATCTGGCCCACTTTCTAAGTTGGATCCAATCTGAGCCTTGTCCTGGTCCAATTTTTCAGTTGGACCTAGTCCAACTCTGGTCAGTTTCCGGTCCCAGTACGGAAACAAAATGCTGGAGTCTGAAAGCGCATAACGCAAAGGCTGTGGAGTTAGCTTTGTAGAGGGACTTCACCTCTGGAGACAGTGAGAAGCAGTGAGCTCAACGGGTACCTATGCCTTGCTTCTGGGGCCACGCAGGTCTCCTTTGGTTATCTCTTTCTGACACTCTAACTGTTCAAAATTAAAATGAGGCATAGTAAACATTTTAAGAGTTTTATCTCAAGTTTTTCAGGTGGCAGAGTTGACCCCCCTGGTAGGTAAGCTAGTTCTTCTTATCCCCTCCATGCAAGATAACTCTGGCACTTACACACTGTGGGGGGACACAAGAGGGACAGAAACAGGGAGAAACTTGCCCTGGACATCTCCAGATTTGGTTTGGAAGGTTCCACAAGGATTTAGCCAAAGCACAGTTCAATATTCTGCTTACAATAGACAGTTCTGCTCTACGGGTCTTAAATAAAAATAATTAAACGCAAAGTGGATTTTCTTGTATTCCCCCTCCTCACCAGCCCAGGTTGTTATTCAATGATAAAAGATTAATAATGCCCCCAAAGAATCTGGTAGCAAAGGTTTAGAAATGCTTCACTACCCCAGTCAGCTTACTAGTTGACTGAAGAGAAATTTTCCAAGTAATAAGGATTTGCTCACCTTCTGACTTAGACTCTGGTACTTAGCACCAGGTTGCTAAGCATCTGGGGTAAACTAGGCTATCTTTGGTACTCTTATTTTTTATTTTTAACATTCTCCAGGCAAATTTAACACTCTCCCAGCTACCAAGTATACACAAATGACCCTCTGTTAAAATTCTTCTCAAATTCAGACACAACAACTTCATAACATACTTTCTCTAATCTCTTTTTCAGATAACACCACTACAACCTACCTGTGAGTAATCCTGCATGCTGCTTTCTGCCTGACTTCTCAGTAAGTCATTCATTTCCATTTAATTCTTTAATGCTGCTGGAACATGATATCTCTTCTTACTCCTTGCCCCTGCCCTAGGTCAGATCATCATTCTTCACATGGGTCACAGGGTTGGATACTGAATTATTTATTCTGCAAATTAGCCATAAACCCTCATGCCTTTGTGTTGGCTTCTCAATCTCCTCATTTTATCTGTTTTCGTGAATGAGCTTAAATGTCAGTTCCTCTCTGATGTGACACCATGACTGACTTCCCAGGTAAACTTAGCACTTCTTTTTCTTAGTTCCTGTAATACTTTGTGTATTTTCAATAAGTCAGAGTAATTCTGATTGCACTGTACTTCCTTATTTCTATATATGTTTCTCCAGAATCTTGAAACCTTTGAAATTTGGGACTTTTTGTCTTAATAGCTAAGTATCTGTAATAATCATAATCAGCATTGAATAAAATGTGAACCACTAAATAAATGATTATGTGTGTATAGGACTATCCCCTTGGCACAGGAAGGAAACACTCATATTCTACTGGTGAGATCTAGTCTAATGTTCTCACCTAACACTGGGGAAGGCTTGGAAATATAGCCCAACTGTAGTCCCATGTTTGGTGAATGCTGGCTTATCTGTCATAGGAACTGTGTTATCAGGAGGAAACTTATCTGGAAATGTTAGATATGTCTTTAAAAAAAAGATTTACTATTATGTAATGAATCCTAATCATTTTTTTGCCTTAACATCTATTTTTGTCTGATATTAATATAGCCACACCAGATTTCCTTTGAGTGATTTTAATCTGAAACATGTTTTTTATTATTAAAAATTCTATATCTTTATATTAATCATTTAAATGTTTCTTCTAAAGAGCATCAACTGAACATTTTTTATAAATCCAACATGACAATCTTTCTTTATTGGTAAATTTAAACATTGGAATTTGAATTTTAAACTTCATGTAATTTATGACATATTTGGAGTTAATTATTCCACTTTATTTTTATTTTTATTTGTCCTTTTTATATGATTTTCCTTGCTCTATCTCTTTGCATAGATCAATATTTTAAAAATTCTTTTTCCCTTCAACCAGAGTCTGTGTCACCACCTTCCTAACTCATGCCAAACTGCTTTCCAAATGGCTTACCAATTTATACTTCGTAGAACGTGTATTCCAATTTTCTTTGCTTTACATTCTCACACAATAGGTTATTTGGCTTCCATTTTTGGCAATCGGGAGGTGTGCAATTGTATTTCATTGTTTTAATTTGCATTTATCTGATTACTAGTGATGTGCTCATCTATTCATATAGTTAGTGCCATTAGATCCTTTTTCCTAAACTGTTTATTCTTTAGGCCATTATTTTTCTATTAGATGGTTAATTTTTTCAAATAAATTAGTAGCAGTTCGTTATCTTCTTCATTTATGCTCATTCTTTCCCAACTATATGTGTCGCAAATGTCTTTTTCTTGCTTTCTTTTTTTTTCCACTTTTTACTCATTTCCTTCTCTTTTCATGGTGTCTTTTGATGAGTTTTAATTTTAATGTAGTTAAATTTGTCATTCTTTTCTTTCTGTTAGTAATTTTTATATCTTAATATAGCTTTCCCTCCCTGAAATCTTTAAGAAAGTTCTCCATATTTCTTCTGAAAGCTTTATAGTTCACTTTTCTCATAGGTCTTTAATTTACTTTGAAGTGACAGTCTGTGGCAGGAGTAGGACTTTTTTTAAATGAAGATACCCAATTACCCAAATCTTTTTAATTTGTAATACCATCTTTTGTCCCCCAGTTTGTAACAAAACTTTTGTCATATATCACATTTCCCTCAATTTGTGATAACCTCTCCTCCAATGTGTAATAACACCTTTGTCATGTATCATATTCATATACATGTGTGTTAATTTTTGGACACTCTTTTCTGTTCTATTTGTCTATCTTTGCAGCATTACTAAACAGTCATAATTACTTTGGTTTTAATAAGTGTTACGATCTATGGCAAATTTCTTTCTAATCTATTTAATGTAGCCTTAAGATGCAAGGCTCTAGG
Source organism: Eonycteris spelaea (assembly GCA_003508835.1). Classification (NCBI taxonomy): domain Eukaryota; kingdom Metazoa; phylum Chordata; class Mammalia; order Chiroptera; family Pteropodidae; genus Eonycteris; species Eonycteris spelaea. Next base: position 2,827,224 of record PUFA01000201.1, read on the forward strand.
TTCCAGGTCGATCATTTGAGTACTAATTTATCACACTGTATTCCTGTGCTTTTTCATTTTGTAGCCTCTGAGGATGTCATTTATTTTTGGATTCTTAGCTATGTATTTAAAAGAATTTTTATTGCAAATCATCTTCCACTGGTGTTTTGTCTGGTCATTTTTCAGAATATTCTGTTCTTTGTATGACCAGAGATCAAAACTTCCTACATTTGGAAGAAAAACTATCTGCTTTAAAGAAATTTGTAGATTTTAAGAGGTAATACTACTGTAAAATTTGAGAGTATGAATACAGAGAGGAAGATGGGAAAGTTTAGCATGGAATTTTTATAGAGATGTTTAGTAGCTTATCATGACTTTTTTCTATTAAAAGTACTCAGTAATTCTTCTTGGTGACTAAATGATGGTAGTATCTCAAAAGACAACTTTTAAAAAACAAACATTTATATAATCCTTACCATGTGCAGACACTGTTTAGATAGTTTATAAATATTTGTTAATTTAATACTCTTACACTTGATGAAGTAGCTAATGTTATAACAGATGGATTAACTGAGCCATAGAATAACTAATTAAGTTGCCTAATGTCAATGGCTGGTAAGCGGTGGAACAGTGATTTGAATCCTGATGACCTGTATCCAGAGTCACCATTTTTAACCACAATACTAAGCATGATTTAGTTCATGTTTCTCTGGAGTTCTTTTTCTCCAAAGGTGGTTGAATCTTAATGATTAAAAAAAAAAAGATTGTAAACTCTGAGGAGAGAATAAGAAATCACATAAAGTTATTTTACTACCTACACCGGACATGATTTACAATAATTTGGCAGTGAGATGTCATATGTAAGCATGATTTAGAAATGGACTATAGTGTCTTCACATTACATTATGTTCATTCAACGCTTTGAGCCAGTTATGTGGCAAGTATTTTGCTACATGCTCAGGTTAAAAATATGAATAAGACATGCCTCCTTCCTCCAATTTTCCCTTCTTGAGTCTAGCAGAAAGTTCACCAGAATGGCAGAAGTAGGTTCCATTGGACAGTGGTATATCTTTGTAGGAACTTTCTTAGATAAGCACTTGAGGTGGGAAGTGTAAGAGAAAAAGGTAAATATATGTAAAGAAAGCAAGCACAAAGATGAATTGTTTTGACCATTTGCAACTTTTCCCATTTTACCTATACTAGTGGCTTGTGTCTTTTTCTGAGACAGTCAGTGCCCAAGGATTTCTTCTCCTCTGCTTTGGACACTGCAGGTAAGATGTAGATGTGATAGATAATTTGAGCATGTTATGGGAAATTAGTGAGCAAGAAAAAAGATGACACTTTTCAGAGTTCACTAAGTGTCACTTTTTCTTGGAATGTGAAACAGAGAAAGCAGAATTGCATAGTGTCCTAAGGTAGTTAGGCAAAAATTATCTGCAGTGTGAACGTGGCTGCTATGACATCTCATTCCAGTTGTGTAATTAACTTATGTGTGACTTTGAACAATTCGTGCTTGAGTATTTCTTCACTACCTAATTCTCAGATTTGTAAAATAAGCAAAACTGAAATGAAGTCAATTAAAGAAAGTATCAAAAACTAAAGCTGATAATAAAATATAGTTCTCTAGGTTTTTTATTATTTAATTGCAAGTTTTGTATTTTTGCATGCTTTGTGAACAGTTTCAAGTCATATGAATACTTTCAGAAAAATCCACACACTGTGCTCTTCATATAGAGCTGATTCTACTAGTTCACAATCAGATATAGTTTCCCGGATTCCCCTGTCAGGAGCAGGGATACTTCTCTTGCAATTATTCTCTTTCATCTGGCTCCTATTCTTTTTGTGACAAATACCATGTAAAAGACCATTAAGTGGTATTCTGGTGGATAAAACATTTGTGTAAGTTTATTTAATTAGAATAATCTAATTACTTTATTGATTTTCATACTAAGAAAATATGTTTGTCATTGCATTTTTAAATGTCATATTAGACACCACATAGAGAAATTTTAGAAAAATGGAGAAAATAATTAGGACAAAGCTTGCAAAGAAATATATATTCAAATAAAATTCTTAAGGGATATTAGTAACAAGATTTATAGGTTAGATTAAACAAAAAGAAAGCCATGGCATCTTAATAATGAGGAAAGCAAACGGATGTCAGGCACACACCATTATAAAAGCATTTTAAAGGCTGGGAAGCCATCTCACTTGGAGCTTTGTGCATGATTTTGAACCTCATATGACAGGAATGATAATGAGGCATCAAAAGACAGCCATGAAGATAAAAGATCTTTAGGTCAGAGTTCCATGTGGAGACTAAAAAAAATGAGGTCAGTTGCTCATTCTAGAGAGGGAAATGAAAGGTGAACATGACTAATGCAGATAAAGTTTGGAGTATAAAAGGTATATAAAAGGAAACTTCAAGGATATAATAGTTCAAAAGCAAGAGGGCATGAAATAAAAAAAGAAGGACTGACGTTAAAAGAATGTTATTAAAGGGTACAGTTCAGATGTGGAAAATAATGGCCAAAGGTGGGCATGGAATTTTTCATGTAGGAAGAAGGAATTTATTAGTCCTTAGGTAAATTATGGAAAAATCGGTGAGTGTTGCAAGTATGACCTGGATATTCCTTTATAAAGAAATTTTATTTTCTATCTTGGAGTATAGCTTATGGGTAGCTTGCTCACAGGTAAAAGATCACATCTATTGGGCAGTTGATAGTATCTTATATTCTGCATTTACTTCATTGCTGACAATTTTTGTGTATATAAAATTATATTTTGAAGTTTTTATTTACAAGCACATTTTATGCTGATATTAAAATCCGTCAATGGAGAAAGCTATATTTACTAACTATATAATGAATAAAAAGATATACATAGGGGCTACTCAGGAGGAGACCAGAGGTAAATTTATTTCAATCAGTACTTTCTTTGTTAAATGCAAGTAAACTGCGTGTATGTGGAATTTGTATTTCCCTGAGCCACACCATCCAAGAGTAAAAATGTACTTATATTAATTATAATAAATTATGGACTTTTATCTGGATTTTTTACTACCTACTATTTCATTATTTCTATTACTTCTCATATCTTTTCTATATAATTTCTGGATATCCACAGGGGTGTCTCCAGTGATCTCATAAATAGGTCTTTTAAACTATTGCCAGCTAGTAAAGGCATTTTTCTAGCTGCTTCTGGTGTCCACAGCCTCTTACAAGGCACAGCTACTGGGCACCATTGCCAAATGCCAGCGCTAAGGCAGTTCTGTGTTAACAGACGGTCAGTGAGATGTGGGGCCCTCAGCCACTCAGTTTCCTTTTTGCGGAGATGGGATGGTGTCTCTTTCTTGTGTAAGTTTTTTGTTGTTGTTGTTGTTTTTGTTAAGTAAATACCAACTGGTGCTGCTTTGGTCTAGGTGCCTTAGAGGTTTTAGTAAAAAGGTCCCATATATATGTATATTAAACATAACTAGATTGAGTCAGTGGGCCAGTGATAAATACTTTGCTTTCTCCTTGCTGGTGACTAAGGTTTTGTTATTGGGCCAGATCATTTATATTCTTTGGGCATATTCCTTCCCATGGGGCTTGCTTCTCAGTTCTGAATGCAAATAGATTTCTATATTTTCCTTCTCTACCACTTTCTCCAAGTCTGTCAGAAAATTTACACATGTCCGAAGCGTAGAAATGAACCATTTAGGTAAAAACTGAGAGATCAGGTTGCATGAGGACTCTTAAAACAAAACAAAACAAAAAATGAAAACAAAAAAAAACAAAGAGGAGAGGAGGCAGAGAAGTAGGAGAAAAATGCAAAATAAAAAAAGGAAAGTAAACATTAAGGCAAACAGTAAACCAGTTTCCCATCCTATTTTTCTCCCTTGCTGCATACTTGGTCTTTCATTAATACACTGACTCTGATTTTTCTTAGTTTAATGTGAACATTTCCCTTCAATTGGTATCAAAATCTGGTATTTCTTCTCAGATGAGAGCAATTAGACCCCACCAAGACCTTTTCATTTCACACTTTAGATAGTAGATGCAATTTCGTAGTTCAAATGAAATTCAGTTTTAAGCAGTGACAACCTTACAGGCATCTAGCTTGATTCTCTTTTTATTTCTGAGAGAATGCGAAAGTGCACCCCTTTGGTTGTTAAAGAGAAAAAATTCTCTTTATATCTCTTTCTAATTCTCACTGCTTCCTGCTTTATGCCATAATATTTTTGTTGGTGGCTTGCCTGCATCTATATGAGATAATTTTCCATGGCATAAAATCTTTTTCCATTGGAACAAAAGTTGCTGTTTCAACCCAGTTGAACAGATCATTTTCACAGATGTTTCAGTGCTGACAACAGAGCTTGTGAGCCACTAAATACGTCAGGGCCTGACTGGACTTTGGTTTGCTTGATCTTGGGAAGGTAGGGCTGCACAACCTCACAGGCAAGCCCCAGCTGGGACACCAGGACATTTCCAAGGCTAGAAGAGCTTTCTGTTCTCAAGGAGCAGAAGCATGTCATGTTCATTTGCTGATGACCTTAGCTGCAGAATCAACATTGACTGTAAGTAGCACAATTAAAGCTACGGCAAGTTTCTATATCATTACAACCTGCTGTAGAATTTAAGGTAGCCTAGTTTTAAAATTGAGATAGTTATAGCTCACAAGTAGTTGTAATAAATACTAGTTTCCTACAGTGCTCACAACTATAGTGTACTAACAACCAGGATATAGACATGTATGCAATCCAACAATCTAATTCAGATTCCCTAGTTTTACTTGCACTTACGTGTACGTGCATGTGTGTGTGTTGTATGCACATGTGGATGTGGATGTGTGTATACTAAGTTCTATACAGTTTTATCATTATGTAGGTTTACCTATCCACCACCACAGCTAAGATACTAAACAATTCCAGGACCACAAGGATCCCCCTTGTCGCCAATTTATAAACTCACCCGCCTCCCTCTGGCCCCTCATCATCCTTAAACAACCACTAATCTGTTCCTCATTTCTATGCTTTCCCATTTCAATAATGTTATATAATAGAATCATACACGAGGTAACCTTTTTTTAGAGAAAAATAGAGTTTATTTTTAGAGCGGTTTTAGGTTCACAGCAAAATGGAGCAAAAAACACAGAGTTTTCCCATATACCCCCTGCCCAGCAGATACATGGCCTCTCCCATTACCAACATATTGTGTATTACAGAGTGGTATGTGTATTACAACTGATAAATCTACATTAACACATCATTATCACCAAGTTCATAGTTTACATATTATACATAGGGTTCACTTTCGCTGGATATTCTATGGCTTTGGACAAATGTATAATGACATATCTACCATTAAAGTATCACACAAAATAGTTGCGTTGTCTTAAATGTTCTCTGTACTCTGCCTATTTATCTCTCTTCCTATCTAATCCTTACAACCACTGATCTTTTTACCACAGTTCTGCCTTTTCCAGAATGTTGAAAAGTTGGAATGATACATATCAAAATTGGAGTTTGGAACTGGCTTTTCTTACAATGTAATTTTCTGGAGATTCATTCAGGTTGTTTCATGTATGAATGGTTTCTTTCTTTCTTTCTTTCTTTCTTTTTCTTTCTTTCTTTCTTTCTTTCTTTCTTTCTTCTTTCTTTCTTTCTTCTTTCTTTTCTTTCTTTCTTTCTTTCTTCTTTCTTTCTTTTTTATTGCTGGTAGTATCCCATGATATGGATGTACTACAATTTAACCATTCATCTGTTGAAGGGCATCTGGGTTGATGCCAGTGTTAGGCTATTTTGAATAAAGCTTCTTGGTACGTTCATGTACAGGTTTTTATGTGAATGTAAATTTTCATTACTCTGGGGTAAAGGCCCAGGAGTACAATTGTTGGGTTATATTATAGTTGACTATCTAGTTTTGTAAGAAGCTGCCAAATTGTTTTCCAGAATGGTTGTATAATTTTATAGTCCTGCCAGCTATATATGAGTGATTCAGTTTTTGAACAAAGCCTTGCCAGCCTTTGGTGTTGTCACTTTTTAATTTTAGCCATTCTGATAGGTGTATACTGAAATTACATGGCGGTTTTAATTTGTATGTCCCTGCTGGCTGATGATGTTAAATACCTTTTCATGTGCTTATTTGCCATCTGGATACCTTCTTTACATGAACTTTCACAGAGCAAAATTTTAAATTTTGATAAGGTCCAATTTATCAGTTTCCTTTTTATGGATTGTGTTTTTGGCACCAATTCTAAGAACTCCACTCAGCTCTGAATTCCAATGTATATTTTTTTCCAAAAAGTTTTACATTTTCAGTTTTAAATTTAAGCCTATGATTTATTTTGAGTTAATTTTTATACAACATGTAAGATTTAAATCAAAGTTGATTTGTTTTTGTTTTTGTTTTTTTGCTTTTAGATGTTCAATTGCTTTACAATCATTTGTTGAAAAGGCTCTTTTTCCTGCATTGCACTGTTTTTGTAGCTTTGTCAAAAATCAGTTAAGAATGTTTATATGGGCCCATTTTTGGCTTCTTTATTTAGTTTCTTAGATCTATGTGTTTATTACCAAGGTAGTCTAGTTTTGTGATCTAATTTCATGAGCATGTATACTTTAAATGAATTCACTATAACATTTTTAAGATCAATGGTGTGATCATTCCAGAATTTTCTTGTTTTTTAAAAAATAAACTGGTAAATCTAGAAGCGAGATAATGAAAATAACTAAAATTTATTGGGAGCTTAGTATTTGCCAGTTAGTTATATTTTCTGTACTTTCTGTTGTATTATTTAATTTGCACAACAATCCTAAGCAGTAGGTAATACCCTTATTTTATAGATGAAGAAACTGATGCACAGAAGAGTAAAAGATTATACAGCTCTTAAGTCAGAATATGTATGGTGACTCTAGAGATAGGTGTTATTCATAGTGTTAGACAAGTACTTACAGAAGGTACATATTTGTACCCTGTAGAAGCCCAAGTAACATTGTTCATGAAATCTATTTTAATGCCATTGTGAAAGTTTGCACCTACATTTTGCTGGCAAGCTGACCTATTGCAGAATAAATATGTCACTTAAAAATAAAATGTGAATATCTAAAAGTGCACAGAATTTTTTGAAAGACATCTTTGAATGATATTTAAAGAACTTTATTTACTTTCCCTTGCTACTTGATGATCTTTACTTTGATAGTATCTACCTTCTTTATTATTAATTATCATCAAAAGGCATAAAAGAAAAAGGTTTATATTTTACCTACTGTTATTTCTCCATGGTTTTATTTAAATTACACCTTGTATGTGTAGAAATCGTTGCATTAATCTTTTTATTAGTGAGTTTAGATTTTCTTTTTAAATAGTGGACAGAAAAATGACTTTTCCATAAAGCCCTTCCTCTTGGGTATTTAATTAAAAAAATGTATGAAGCTCTTTAAATATATTCAATGAAAGCTCTCATCAATATTATGAAGGTATTATTCTTTTTAAATGATTGTTTTATGATTATTTTTGTTACAGAAGTTATTTTTCTTACTGTTCCTGTAGTATTTTCTTTCATTTTTATTGTGGATTGACATTTGGCACTTTTCTGTTATTACATGTCAGTAGTTGTAGCCAGTTAAATAATGACTCCAGCAAGGATATCATGATCTTAATCCCTGGAACCTGTGACTGTTATCTTATATGCAAAAGGGAATTTACAGATGTGATTAAGTTAAGGATATAAATATGGGAAGATTATTTGGGATTATCTGGTCAGGCCCTAAATGTAATCACAAGAGACTTCATAAAAGAAAGGTGAAGGGAGTTTTGTGAAGTAAATGTGATGATAGAAGCAAGAGATTGAAGTGATGTAAGAAAGAAGTCATGAGCCAAGAAATGCAGATGGCCTGCAGAGGTTAGGATTCTTCCTAAAACCTCCAGAAGGAATCAGCCCTGCTGACACCTTGGCTTTAGCTCAGTGAAACTGATTTCAAAATTCTAGTATCCAGAACTATACATTTGTGGTTACAGCAACTATAGGAAACAGTAGTCTTACACACAGGTAGAGTGATAGAATATTGCAAGCATAGTCTGTTTTGAAACATTTTAAGGCAAAAGTTTCTGAAATTTAGTTTAAAGTTTGATTGTGCAATTATTTCCCTTTTGATACAGATGTCTTATAAAAGGTGGCTTGCTACACCTCTGAGGCCAGGTAACCAGTGGGAAGGGAGCCTGCGGGATGATATCCGAGGGGGAAGTGGCATGGCAGGGATCAGCACAAGTCAAGTATAGTTCAGGGAAGAGTTCTTATTTGACAAGTCAAAGTTTTAAGGAGGAAGAAAATTAAAGTGTAAGGTGAAGATGGAGTAGAAAAAAAGAGTCGCAGAGGATCAATGGAGGAGAAGCTGAGCTACACAAAGCTATAAAGTTTGTGTCAGTTAAACTTACCAGATGAACTGCATATAGCTCTAGGTTACTTTTACTTTGGTGAGAGCAAATAACTGTGTTAATCATGTCATCAGAAAGGTACACAAAAGAATGTATGCCATTACCTGATGCCTACTTTGTTCCTTACAGAGCTGTCACCTAATCCTGTGATTAGTGCTGCCTATAGGGAAGGTAAAAACCATCAGTTCAGAGGAAACAAGAAATCTCAGAGCCTTCTCTGCCTTTTAAACAATTAGTCTAGGGGTGAAGACATATCAGTGATTTACTTACTGCTAATAAAGGCGTTCCTACCTATGCCTCAGTCACATACGTCTGTGTTCTATTTTTTGTTGTCTTGAGTCTATAGCAGACCTGGATAACCTACTACATAAACTTTCCAAGTGCTGCAGAATAATATTTAATGAAAATTTCATTTTACATTCTCATTTTCATAATCCTTGAGTTTATGTTGTAGTAGCTTTTCTCCTTTATTTCCCCAAAGGAAGAAGGATCTATTCACTTTTAAATTTGTCTGGAGTTCTTGTCAGATAAAAAGAGAAGGTAGAAAACACTCTACTACTGCGTTGAGAGGGAGAGGAAGAGAGACAAGCAGTGAAACAAGAGTATCTTATCTTACTCTGTAGGGTGCATCCCAGGAAACTCAAATCTCTTCTCACATTCTGCATGGTACCAAATTGTTTTTGCACATTTGGTACTGAGAGAACAGCCTGACATTATCAGGTTTACTATGGGGATAAGAAAGTCTGCCGTCGTCTGAAGAGCTTCCTGGTTGGGGAGAGAAGGATGTAGAGTGTGGGGCCTGGAGATGCCAGGATGCTATGCAAAATTAGATATATTTTAGCAGACACCAGTGCAGCAAACATAGGGGATCACGTGAAATGAGGGATATTTTCAAGGAGGAAATGAAGATCTGAAAAGCAAGAAAAATTGTACATCAGACATTCCTTACACTGGTGCCACAATGATAAGTAAGCTCCCTGAGATTTAGATCAAGCAGAAAAGGGAAAACCTAAATACGTGATCCCTGAGATGATTGCCCTGAAGACTAATCTGAAGAACCTGGGTTAATCTTAAAGAAGAGACTGAGATACCTTAAATGAACAAATAAAAGGTTTTTTTTTTTTCTTTTTTTTGCTACTTACAGTATTAGGGCTCAAAATATGGGGGAAGTTAGTTATAAAAATTAATTTACATTGAAAAAAAATTTTTTTGCACATTTGAATTGGAGAGTTCAAATTTTGACCTTTATAACCCAGGGTTAAACCTTTAATTTGTGTTCTTAAATCTATTTTATGCTCCAGGACTATATCCTTACTCTGTCTTCTTACCCACAATTCTTCCTGACTACGTAGTTATCACAAAGATTGGTTACCATTGACTTTATAGTTGCCAAACCTAATGACCTCTCTGTAGTCCTCATTCTGTATGATTCTGTGCTGATCCGGGAACAATCTGTCTTCAGGTTCTCCTCATTTATACTGTGCTCTGTGTTATATGCTGGGGTCCGAGCCCTGTGGGCTCTGCTTCCTGGTGTCCCATGTGACTCACTCAAGGCTGGGTTGAAACAAAAGAGGTAATGGTCAAAGACTCTGAGGGGACCTTCCTGCTAACTCCAATATCTGAATCATCTCTGGGTCTGCTTGGTTATTTACTTAATTCTCTTGATTTTTAGATGCATTTTACCATCCTTTCCAAGGCCTACAAATTTTGAATGTGCATTATGCTACAGTGGAAGCTTCACTGTCTTCCCCTATCCCCAACCTCAAACATATGTTTCTTAACAATTGCACAGCACTTAACTTACAGAGAACAGACTTTAAATGTTTATTGGTTAAATGAATAGGTAAAAGTGTGGGGTGAGGTAATAAAGATTCTCCTCCTGAGGGAATGATCAGAATCAACTTTTTGCCAAGGTTCTGCTATCCTGCTGAGAATCACTCTTTGTAAATGCTACTCATGGGAGTGTCTTACTCCCAGTTGTATTCCTGCAGAAAAAAAGGTGAGGAGCTTTGCTCTCTGGAGAAGAGAGCTTCGTGTTCTGCTTCTTGACTTTTTGTAACAGGACTGGACAGAAAATTAAAATACATCCAAAAATAGTATAAGTATAGAGATAGTGCTCCTCAAATACATCTGGACCTGAGCTGGAGTAACAGTGGTATGGATCAAGGAGCAATCTGTCATAAGCTGTGAGTTTATCTTAAGAACTAATTTAAATTTTTTTTCTTTGTTCTAACAGGAAAGTCTTCTACTTTGAAGCAAGTTGACTCTCTCAATGCATAGATGAGTTTTACTCTGAGGCTTTGTGTATCCACTGGCACTCTCTTTCTCAGCATGTTCTATATTCTCTACGCTTTTTCCTTAAAAAGTACAGCACTAGGTGCAGAGAGATCACTTACTAGAGGCAATTTCTTTCTAAGAGAACATGTTGTAGAAGAAGATAGCTGGAGGCCATTAGGTGCTTGCACTGGGGATAGGAGAGAAGAGTTTTCATGGGGATGGATAAGTCACTAAGGTTAGGGTGGAATACCTTTCAATTTTTTTTTCCCCTGTGGCTAGTCCTGATGTTTTAGAATTTTGGAGAGTATTTTGATTAATATGAGACATAAATTTTCCCTTTAATATTCTAAATGACTTCATATTTCTGTTATAAAACTGTTAATAAGAGAAAATCTGATTTGGCTAGATAATCTATGTGTTTTGCCCCAAACCACAATTGCAAATCTAACTGCAGCTTCATCATCTGCTTATATATGTTACCACGGTCCCAGAGATGAAGGTCACATCATTTAGTAAGGTGACATTCCTCTGAGTGCACTTCCCCTTCTTACTAGGTACGTAAATCTCATTTAGGAGAAAAGTGCTGAGATGAAGGAAAATAGAAGCCTTGAATACACTGAAAATCTGATATGCAAATTTTATCACGATTGCATTATTGCTAAAGTTCATTTTAAGGCATTTTGGGATGTGATTAATTTTAAGGGCAATACAAGATATCGTCTACTGAATTGAGAGCCTTGTGGGATAAATGAACCTGCCTGTTTTCTTATTACCAAGGGGATTTTTAAATAAAATGGAAGCATAACAGTTAGAGTAGAATATTATAGTATCTTATTTTTACTGGGGCATAAACTATACTAGGAGCTGAGCTATAGGATAAATGGGCCTATTGCAGCATAGGTCAAACTAATAAAATAAAAATACATTAAATACTATCTGCTTGCATTGTTCTATGTATCACAAGAGTATCTTACCTCTTGTACCTCTCTCTCTCTCTCTCTCATCTTTTAAAACTATTCTAGATTTCCCCAGCCATAATTTACCACTTCCTTATTAAAATTATATTCCATAAACATCTGCAACAATCATTTGGAAATCGGTCTTGTAATGTGTTATTTCAAAATTGATATTTAGGTTCTATATCATTTCAGAGTTAGCCTCTTTTCTTCCTAACTGGATTATATGCCTTCAGAGAATAGGATCTATGATTTCCTTTTTGATTATCCAAAGGTCCTAATGTAGTTCTCAATGAATATTTTTTGAGTTTCAATCATATAGGCACATTTTTTGACCAGCGAAAGAAAACAGAGTTTCAAAATATTCAGTTACTCAAGAAGCCAGGTATAAGCAATAAGATTATTTTCCTCTTCATGGGTAACTGCCCATGCCAATTCATGTCATAACATTATCGAAAATTTAGTTTTTAAGGCACTGTTATGCATGGAGGCAGGGAGGATGGGCAAGTTCTTTTTTTTTTTTTCAATTCACAAAACTATTTTATTTTTTTTTCCTGGGCACACAGGAAGATGTATTTTTCCCAGTATCCCTTTGCATCTAAGTAGTTTGTGATGCTGAGCTCTTCCAACGGAAGGTGAATGTAAGTGATGTATATTACTTACAGGCCTGGTCGTAAAAAGTCCCCGTGCAACCTTCCTCACTCTTTCCCTCTAACCACATGGCAGGAAAGGAAGGCTTTTAAGATGGTGGAACCGCAATGGGAAATATCCTGAATCCTGAGGTGATTACTTGGAGGAACTTCCCAGATCTCTTGGCCTGAAGCTTTAGCTCTGGATTTCATATGAGCAAGAATACTGTAGAAAGCTGTTGAGACATTGCATTTGACTGTCACAAGTTAATGTTGAATAACACATATCGAAAAATTAGTAATAAGGATTGAAGGGTTAAGAGCTGCAATTAAAGCAAATGGGAGAAAAGGAAGGAGATTGGAACCAAGTAATGTGGTCTTCAACTGGGTTCCATGGATGGGATGATCAGAAGTAAGACATTGCTGGAGGTGTTAATGGCTGTAGGAACTTTAAAGAACAGAGGTGCCAAATATTTAGTTATAATGTTTTTAGAATGTAATACCTGATATGTATAAAAGACTATTAGTGATGTTTAATTTTGGAAGCATAATAATAAAATGAACACTTGTGAACTCACTACTCAGTTTGAGAATCAGAGCATTATCATTATTGTTGAAGCTGTAACTGTGAATTCATTTTAGAAAACATGATGAAAAAAAGCAAGTCTCAGAAGATTATATACTAGATGATAACATTTTTTTATAAAGCTAGAAAAGCATAACAAAGTAATGAGGTATTTGGGGGTACATACATGCTTAGTTTTTAGGTTGCTCTGCCATGATCTTTCCCCCTAAACTTTCACTACAACTTTTTTTTTTTGAATTTTATCAGTACACTAGAAGGATAAGTTTTGCAATTTAATGAGGAAAGAGGGGTATATAGTAATGTTTCTTCTCAAAGTGTGTTCTGTGGACCAGCAGGCTTGGGATAATTTTGAATCTTGTTACAAATGCAGAATCTCAGCATCAATGAGACCTACTGAATCAGAATCTGCATTTTAACAATGTCCTAGGTAATTTGTATGCACATTAAAGTCTGAGGAGCACTGGACTATCACACACTCTCCAGAATCACTGCTTTTTCCCTTCTCCTGAATTGGCTCAATATAGTGTTCATCAGATAATTCCACAGGGGGACAAAAGAAAGGGGCAGGAAACAAATGTCTATTGAATATGCACCTTGAAAAACAGACATATCTAGGGTTATTCTTTCTTCTTCTTCCCCACTCCCAATTCTCTGTTATAATCAGGCTAATGGCAGCAGGAATCACTGACTTATGTAAACCTTAAATCACTGTAATTATTTTTTAGCCTATGTCAATAGTCTGATGCCTTCCAGGGAAATATCAGTTGGAGTGCCTATTATTTGTTATACTTCCACCTAATGCCATACTCCTAAAGAGGGTCATGCTTTACAAGTTGGGTTGGGGTACAGGACTGATTAGGATGAAGCACTAGTGTATTCTCTTCTCAAATGGCACGTCTGTCTACTTGAAATGCTGGGTGTATTTCACACACTAATGAATGACCTTGCTGGCTGCTAATGCATGCCAGAAAGCACTAATTTGATCTAATTTTTACCATATACTGATGAATCCTGTTAGGAGTAGGGCTAAAAGATGAGATTAGACATTTCCTTAACTAGATTTTTAAAAAGGACAGTCTCTTTAGTTCTATATAATGAATTGACATATGGCACTAAATTCATTGCTCTTATCTGTCATAGGCTTTTCTGGGAAGAATTATGAATGCTAAACTTTATTAGAAATATGGCTCAATCTTAATATTGCAAATGTGTTAGTACCAGAAGGAATGTAATTGTTTTATCAGAATGACTTTGGTTCGTGGAAGTATAATTAATGGAAAAGATAGCTTATACCATCAGAATTTTTCATTTAGGTTTCAAAAAGCTACAAAAACCTAAAAATGAAATATACCAAAAATATACTTCAGAATATAAGAGATTAAAGAATAAATGAGGCAACTTCTCATTAAGCACCACCTCCACTGAAAACTACATAAAATGACAATATAAAGATTAAAAAAGAAGTCACAAATCCCAGGTAAAAGACCAGGAGAGGAGAAAAATACATCATTTAAAAGGGGAAAAAGCAGATTGTTCAGGTTATCTATTGCTGCATAACTATCTTAATAGTTAATGAATTAAAACAATAATAATTTTTTATTACCTCATAATTTTCGTGGTAAAAAATTTGGCAAGAGTTCAGTTGGGTGATTTTTCCATTCTTTATGGCATTAACTGTGATCACTCAGAAGTATTTATCTGGCCACTGAGCTGACTGGAGTATCCAGGATGGGTCTACTCATGCACCTTCGTGGAGGCCATCTGGGAGTCTGGGCTCAGCTGTATATTCTTCCTTCTCTGTGCAGTCTCAGTCAGGGCCTTACTGCTTCTCCTGCAGGGTGGTGGGAGTGTTTCCGTGACAGCTCAAAGCTCCTACAACAAGTCTCAGAGACAGGAAATGGAGGCTCAGTCTGTTAGAGCCTGGGTCTGACAACTGACATAGTTCCATATCAGCAGTTTATTACTCAGAGTAGTAGTCTCAATTAGAACAAACGGGGCAAAACGATTTTACAGCTATCTTTAATCTATTGCCTACTATTGCGATTAGTAACAGACTTTGAAAACCAGAGGAATCTGAAACCCACGCCAGCAGTGAGGGTAAGTCAGAGGTTAGCTGAGTGTACCGCAGAGCCATAGAAAAGTTTAGGAATTTCAGGTGTTTCTGAAAAGAGGTAGAAGGGTATAAGCAGGGCTAAAAACGTAAAGATTGGTTGAAAGTCTGTAGAAACAGAGTTAGATCCTCTCTCACAGTTTGCTGAGCCCCTTCTCCATACTGATAGAGGCTCGAGGTTTAATTTCCAGAGAAGTTGAACCAAACAGACTCTGGAGTTAGGCACAACTAAAAGCAGGGGAAACATACAGTAAACAAGGATGTTAAATTAAAATCTACATGTTGTACCATGAAATCTGCTTCCCTTCATTTCCTAAATCAGTTTTGATAATACTGGGAGACTTTTGGGTAAGAATTGGAGAGTTGCTCACTGACAAAATTACCAATTCATGAGAAAACATCTACAGATGTTGACAGTTGGGGGTCCAGTGAAATGGTACCATCAGATCCACATCAGTGAGGCAGTCAACAGTCCCATCTATACACAGAGCATCTACTCAGCTTTTTAATACCTTGCTCTTAAGATGAGCAGACAGTCGAGGATCAATAGACATTTGATACAGTTTCTTAACATGTGGAGGCCAAAACCAAATAAGTAGAAATAAAGAACAAAGGGTAAATAAATGTAAAGAATAAAGTAAAATAACAAGCCTGTAATTAATAGCCCTAAATAAATAAGAAAATATATTTCATAAATGAAATGAAAAAGGACATTGAGTAAACAAATTAGAATTATTGGAAATGAAAATTATGGAGTCAGAAATTTAAAATTCAATAGAATGTTTGAAAGATATAGTTGAGAATTTTTTAAGTTAATCAATTGAAAAGATAAAAAATAGTTAAGAAATTTTGAGAAACTTAGAAAGAAAGTCCAAGAGGTTTTCTATCCAGATAATAGAATAAACAGAGAAAACAGGAGGATAAAAAATTGGGAAGCTATATCAGAAAAATGTCCCACATCTGAAGGATATGAATTGCCATACTGATAGAGTTTATTGAGGGCCCACAGAACAAAGGATGAGAAAAGATCCATGTTATGGTACATCATTATGAAATTTCAGAAAACTAGGGACAAAGAGAAATTCCCAAAAGCTGCAAAGGAGAAAAAAAATGGACCAGGATTAAAAATTACGTACATGTTCTCATGAACCACACTGGATGGATGCTTGAAGATAATGGCATGACATATTCAAAATTCTATTTGAAATGACTTCTAATCTGGAATTGTATGCTCAGCTAATCTGTCAACCAAGTGGGTAGAAAAAAGGCATAATGCTTTTAGCTGGTTAAAATGTGATATAGAATGTATCCAGGGTCCCTAAAAGTTGTGAGTGATCATTTTTCTTTATTATGCATTCCATTCTCAATTAGACTCCAAGATTCCCAAGGGATATGATTTTAATTTTTAATTTGTCCTGCATAGCATCTGCATATGGTAGGCATTTATGAATGGTGTCCTTGAATGAATGTACTCTGCTCTACTTTGAATCATGATTATTTGATGTGCTAAATATAATAGTGTTGCTTTGATGTTAAAGTAACTTATTTCCTTAGTTGCCATTTCTTGATATCATATCTAATATTTATTCTCAGACTTTTTTCATGATCTGTGTCTATATATAAAATGACTTTTGTGTTCTTATTCAATCATTTGGTCTAATATTTGAAGGATTTTGTTACTTAACTATTTAGGAAGACGGGAAGAATATGATGCTCACATTTGTTATAACAAAATATTTCAGAGTTATTTATGATATTAACCTGGTAACACCTAGTACCAATAAAGACAAAATTTGAAATTTCCCTTTTTAATTACCATCCAGACTAGTAATAAGATGTGTAATTACTCCCAACATTATTGTTGGTCATAAAGTGTTTTTATGTCACCAGTGAGTAGGAGCTATAGTGAATAAAAGAACAAACTGTTTGGTTTACACTGTAGGAGAAAATGACTCGACCCTAGGAATAATGACTTAAGGAGAGCTCAAGGATTTCTATGAGGTTCTGGGAATCAGAAAAGACTTTCAGCCAGAATTATTAAAAACAACAGAAATCAAGAGGAATAGGAAAGAGAAAGTCAGATGAAAAAATATTTTGGGTCTTGAGAGAATGCAGACTTCAGAATAAGAAGAAAAACTGACCTCAGATGGCTGAGCAGAAATATTCAGAATCAAAGAATATAAAAGTCACTCTCTAACCAATGACACCTATTTGTTTTTTATTCTGCATAAACATAACAGTCAATGTATGTAATTTCTGCTCGTAACAAAGCTATTTATTTTCTCTTTTGCTTTTATAAAGAGTACCCTGGAAGTGTGGAATATTTGATTTCCCATTGGGATTGTTATAGAGATGTGGTAAGAGTTTCATACCATGAGCAAGAGTTCAAAAGAGAGCCTTCTGTGATCTCACACACCCTAATTAACAGGCAGTCATATGATAGAGGCTTTTTATTACTCACTCTCCAAAGGCAATGCCAAGGCTGATTGCTGCCACTCTGTGTTCAGCCTGAGCTAATCATCGACAAATGCTGTGGTATGCTGGGAGCTGTCCAAGTGCAAAGACTGTGACATGTGGGACCATGAAGAATGAATGCCTTTGTGGTAGAGATGCCAGTCCTCTCTTTCCTACATACACTCTTTTCTTAGGGAATCTGTCTTCCTCTAATGCTTGGAAAAGGGTGGCCATGTGTTTACATGACTTCATCTCCATGCTGCTGGTGGTTGGATCACAGATTGGATGTCTGACCCAAGCTAATCTTGGAATTTGGAGTTGGGGGTAACAAGAGCTTGATTCAAATAAATAGTGGTAGGCACTGGACCCAGGAGATGATGCAAACTTGAAACTTGTGGCCTTCTTGGCCACCCGTAGTCATGGAGGTTGGGTGGGAACAAAGAAAAAAACTAAGCTCTTGCTTATGTGACTGCTGCCTGATGGAGAGTTGATATTGCCTGGCTTTGCAAGTCTTGTTCTTGTTCTTAGGAGTTCTGACTTTGTTTAGATACTTCAAGGATGTAAACTTAAAATACCCTACAACTCTTATAGCTTCAGTGGGAATTTCTGCTTATAATGGTCAATTCACTTTCATTATTCCATTTAATTGTTCTAACCAGCAATAAGGTTGACCCACCATGGACCAGCTAGGATAATACATGGTTACAATATACTCAATCTACTGCAATCACACAATTTCATAATTACTTGGATTTTATCTTTCTCCTTTAGAAGATTGTGAATTCCCTGAATTTTTAAACAAGGAATTTATCCATTTGTTTTGCATAATAGGTGGCCAACTGCTTTTTGAAATTGGGTATTGCCTGAGTTGTAGCAAACTTGGCTTATGAGAAATATGTTTTCTTAGTACTCCAAGAGAACAATATTTCTAGTGCTAACTATTGACATAAATTCCTTTCAAAGTTCTGTGTTTATGAAAGCTATGTGTATATGTTACAGTGTGAACACTTCTGACCCATAGTATTTATTGTGTTAAGGATATCAGGTTCTTTGTGACTCATGGAGGGATTAGTTGTAGGGTCATCAGCCTGCTTCTCAACAACGGGAGTGAGAAAGGAAGCCTGGAACCATGTGTCTCAAAGCCTTTGGCCATTCTGATTCCAAAATAGCCATTCTGATTCCAAATGATGCACAGGGCAGATGGTTGCCTCCTCTAGCTTTAAGAACGTTTGGATGAGCATGCACCACTGTAAATTTAATTATTTGGCAATTGTTGAGTAAAATCTTCTTTAGAAAATAAACTAACTTTAGAGCTAATTTTCCCATTTCCAAGTTACAAAAAAATATTGCCTAGATAGAAATGGGTGATAACATTTAATTAAGCTGCCTGTTTATTGACTTTCCCAAGAGACTTCTTTCTCAATTTTCCTTTAATACGTTATAACATTACCATAACAGGACTTTATTATTTCTTATTTTCCACATGCATTGCTCTGATAATTGGAAAAAAGTCAGAATATTTGACTATTGAAATAAGTGACCTTTACATTTGGAAAACTAATTTGTTTGACATAAGTATAGGAGCTCTTGTCATGTCACTTAATACATATAAAATTAATGGTCAATTTAATTTTTTAGTAAAGGAAATTATTATTTAATTAAAATGAACCTGTATCTTTCTGTTTTGTTTTCTTTCTGCAACTCATTTTTGTGTTTTGGCCTCCCGCTTCCCAAATATAACAAGTTTTGATGCTTACTTTTGCATTTGAAACAAAATTTTATATATAAGCAGTAATCGGTATCCAGGAAATTAGCAGCGAATGAGTCATAATGGATACAGGCTAGAGAAAGTTCATGATTTATTCACCTTCCAGCCCAGGCTCCCTTGAGAAGAACAGCCTTGGCTTTAGGAGGTTTTTTTTTCTTCTTCTTCTTCTCCTCCTCCTCTTCCTTTGCCTTCTCTTTCTCCTTCTTCTTGCAAATTACATGAGTTTATACATTTAGAAAATAACACTACCCTGAAACTGATGTCTGAGTATTTCCTTATTTCCATTTCAGCTTCTCAAGTCCTAGGTTATTGCCTTGTTTAGTTGTCAGCTTGGTCCTTGGTCCTTTTGATGAAAGGGAAAAAGCATTTATATACAAAGGACAACCAGTAGCTGAACATGTTACTTTGACCTTTCCAGCTGTGGGCAAGAACCATTGAGTGCTTCAGGAAGCCAGTATCTCTTCCCATGGACATGAGCTTAAGGCTCTAACAGTCCCAGAACCAACTCCAGTGAGCCTCACATCCCTGCTTACTTTGTTTTACAACTAAAAGATGAGACCTCCCAGATTATCCATCATTTCAAAAGTTCTTTTATTTCTCAGGACTTACTCTGGTCTGATGCTATCGCCTACTTCTCCCTGTCCATGCAAATTCTCCCACTCTGCTCTTGGGAATTCAGGGTTGGTCATCTGTAAACTACTCAGTATCTTCCACCCCTTGTCTGATTGTTCCATCGCGTTCTTGTCCGAATGACACCAGCATTTACTGACACTGCTTCCTCTGTAGTTCCTGAGGCAGCTGTGTTTTCTCTCATATTTCATGTGAACTTTAGGGCCTGGAGGTGACTAGATGATAGTTATTTTCCTTCACTGCCCGCAAGCCTTTCTTTCCTTAACCTTAAAAACTCCTAGTTCTTTTTTGGCATATGACTTCAGAATTTACCATTACCTCACCTTCCGAGGCTGTCTCTCCTCTTCTCAGCTGCTTTCTCTTACTTCTGGGTGACTGTAACCATGGCCCACTCCTTTCTTTCTTCTTTTATTGCTATGCTCCACTCTTAGTTGCTTGATTTTATTAGCTCCAGGAATCTCTTCCTTCTCTCCATCTTGCCTACCTTACCAAATCATGTGTATAGCTATGTCCAAACCAAGCATCACTAGTAACTGCACCACCTCAAACATCCCATTTTCCTCCCTAACTGCTTCCTAGCCTGCTGACTCCTATCTCTCATACTTCTGCTTTGATAATTCTAGCTTTTTAAAGACTTCATATCAACTAACCTTTCCACATTTTTGTTATTTAAAACTCTTAGTATTGTTTCTCCCTTTTTTTTTTTACCCAAGGTATATTCCATGTTTGGCACTACAGTCATTCCCTTGTTGACATCTTTAACTCTGTTGACTTCCTCTCCCTCCATTGTATGTACCTGACCAAACTTCAGCCCTTTGTAGGCCCAGTTATCTTGGCCCACTATCCTAGTTCTCTACCAGAGCAGCTGAACAGTGCTGGATAACAATCACACTGCGATGTTGACCAACCTCGCTTCAGATTTATGACCCCGGATCTCAAAAGCACTGAACACTGTCAGAAAATCCTATTTAACTTTCCTAGTAAATTCACCTTCATCTTCTCTAGATGACTATTTCACAGTTTCTCTTCTCCACTCTAATCCCCAAACACTGTTTTTTCTTTCTTACTCCCATTGATGACTTGGCCATATATTTCTAGAAAAAAATCGATGCAATCAACAAAAATACCTAATTTTCTATCACCCATCTGTATCTATAGCCGCATACTCTGCCTTTCCTTCTCTCTTGCTCTTGGCTTGTGCTCGCAATCAATTTGCTTTCTCAAGTTATTCTTAGGTTTGCCAGCTCCATTTCTTTAGAACACCTCTAATGTTGGAGTGCCCAGAGTTGATTTTTTTCAGCCTTCTAATCTTCTCTAGCTACACTTTCCTCATGAGAGCACTGTTAAGTCCCATGGCTTTAAATGGCATCTATGTTGCTGCTGTGCCCAAAATTATTCTAATGCTCAAAGCAGACTTTTCTTTTACTGTTGTGTCTTTAAATGCACCTGTACCTGGCACTCAGTAAGGAGTCAATAAATGTTTCCTCATGATTGATATTTCAATCTATGGAATCTGTCTTTCAGAATAATCATTGAACTATATGGAATATCTTAATAATTTATACTTCTGAAATCTCAGGAAACTGTCAAGTCTCAGTGCTTCAAATTTTAAAAGAGCTAGTTATGTTAGTGCCTAATTCTCAGCTATAAACTATTCATATGACATGACTCAGAGAGGTCATTTATCTATATATATATTTTACAGACAAATACTCTTCCCACCCACATACATACACATACTTAGTAACTTACAAAAACAGGGTCATATTAGAGATGCAATTTTTTTCATTTCTTATTTTTCATTTGCCTCTCCCTTTTCTACTTGTCCCTTAGTCTCTATTACATAGTTCTCCCAACCCCAAAGTAGAGATTTGCTGTGTTTACTTCTGCATGCTATTGTAATTATAAAAACATATGATACATATGTGTATATTTAGTCAAATGTATAATTATAAGGCTATTTTTTTCAATGATTGTTTTACAAAATTAGGATCACATTATGCTTAGTTGTGTGAGTCTAACTTTATATAAAAAATACTTTTAGCAATTTGTTTTAAATCCTTCTTCTACAAATTGTAGGTGCCTATTCTTGCTATAAAAAACCTAAGAACCCATTTAAACACTCCTGCGATGATTGTGCCATGTAAATGAGAAGAAAAGGCTATGAGTTACATCACTCTTTTGAGTAGGCCATGGACAGTAGTTCAACTAAGAACAACCTGAAGTTTAATAATGCAATTAGATCGACTTTCAGACCAATTTCAGGGAAAGGGAGGCTTAAGAAACTTTGTGTGTGCAGATCTATATATCTCATATAAAATATATAATATATAATATATATTTTATATATAATATATTATATATTTTACATATTATATAATATAATATATATTATGTATTATATAATATATTATATGTAGTATTATATATAGTATTACATATATGTATCTATATATATATATAGATAGATATACATATGTAAATGACTTCTGCAGTGTTGTTGTAGTAGTAAGAGCATTGGTTTTGGAGTCAGATGGTCCCGATTTTAACGCATATTTTGCAGCTGACATGCTGGCTAGCCTTTGACAATTTAATCTCTCTGAGGCAGCCTAATTTCTGGATAGAAAACTTTGGTTCAAGTTTATTACTAGGATTGTCACCTTAACTTACAAAGATCTGAAGTTATTAAGTTCTCTAACCTGCTAGCTAGAAATAATAATATTTGTCACTACTCCCATAGGTTGTTGTTTTGGATCTTAGGAGATAAAATACAAAACAATTTTCTTAGATTGTAATGTGATATACAGATAATAGTTGTATTATTTTTTTTCTCACATATCAATGGAAATGTGTAATAGACATATTTGAGTGATAATTCAGCTCTGCACTGTGCAATATGGTAGTTGTTAACCACGTGTAACTATTAAGCACTTGAAGTATGGCTAGTCCAAATTGATATGAACTATGAATAAAAATACACACAGTATTTTAAGACAGTATGAAAAAATGTAAAACAACTCATTAATTTTTAAATATTAATTGTATGTTTAAATAACTTTTTGGATGTATAAAGTTAAAAAAAATTATTAAAATTAGTTTCACCTCTTTGTTTTTTCTTTTTAATTTAAAATGATATATATGTCAGGAGCCATTTAACTAAAGGTATGACCTTTGTGGGTGTGTTTATACCTTGTAATCCTGCTGCCCACCTTCAGCTGACACAAGCTGGAACTTTGGGGCCTACAAAATTCCCCATCCATTCAGGGCTCATATTCCTATAAGGTCATATCCAATTCTATTTCTAAACAAAAATACATTTACTGTATCTATGTATCCTTTTTTTTTTGCCTGTAATTATCTGTTTCATTTATAAATGGATTTAATTAGAATTAGTTTCAGTTGCATAGAACAGAACCAGATGAAGAAACCAAAATTTGTTTCAATCTCAATGTAAAAAAGTAGTAAAATTTGATCCAAAGTCTGTGCTCTTATTCACTGTACTATGTATAGTAGTTACGATGCTTTCAATTCCAAGTAAGGAAAATCCAACTCTGTGTATCCCCCTTAAACACAGGCGGCTTGATTCCACAGATTATGACAGGTGTGGGATTAGAAGTTTCAGAACTGGTTGATTTAGTGGCTCAACAATATCCTTAAAGATCCAGGCCCTTTTAATCTTTTAGCAATTTGTGATTGCAAGACAGAGCAACAACAACAACAAAAAAAAACAGAGAAAAAGAAGAGGGTCCTATCTTTTTTGCATTCACATTGTTACCAGAGAAAACTTTTTTCTAAGAGATCATCCATTGAATTTGCCTATAGGTCTCATCAGCCAGAACTGGGTCACATGCTCATGCCTGAACCAATCACTTTCAGGGGAATGAGACACCATGCTTGGTTGACAACAATCACAATTAACCCTTTAGGAATTAATCTTCTCACATGAGAGAATGAAGACTCAAATAAAAGTCTGATTTTTTATTAAGGAAAATGGGGCCTGCCCATTGGGCATAAAATTAACACTTTATCTCTTAATTTGCTATCATGCTCCATTATGTTGTAGCATTCCTATTTTCAAACATTGTAATTACTCTAAACCTGTGGGTATTTTCCTGTTAATTGCAATTGATAGACATATTATTACATCATGCAAAATGAATCTTCAGTGGCAACATATGTAGTTATGTATGAGCCTCTTTTTTTTTTCCAAAATAGCCTCAGTTCTCCTGTATAAATTGAATATATGCTCTACTATGATAGTGTTCATTTAAATAATTAATATATGCAAAGTAATTTATGAATTGTGGAGGATTAAAATGAATAAGGTATAATTTCTGTCTTTCAGAATTTTATATTAAAATAAGCTTAAAGATAATCAGCATCATTTAAGCCAGTGACATAATTTTATTGTCTAATTAGAATAATTTTCAAGAAACACTTAGAGCTCTTGGCCAATAATTCTCCTAGGGTATAATTTAACACTAATTATAGTAGTATATGTTCATTTTTACCTTTAAATAAAAACCCTAATCCAGGATTATTTAATAAAGATGCTGTGCTAATTGATAGCTTATCAGGAAGCAAACAAGTTAGATCCCTTTCTCACAACATGAATTAAATAAATTACAGATGATAAAAAAAATGAAAGAAACAGGAAAATGATAGAAAATGCTATAGAAATCTAGGAGCATAAATGCAAAGGCTGGAATAAGTTATCACATGAAAATAAAAATAAATTAATATGACAAAGACACCATAGAGTCAAAACACAAATGTTTGTCAGAAAGAGCAATAATAGAAATCATAGATCAAGGGTTATTTCCCTAATAGAAAAACATTCCTATAAATTGTTGCATGTGCAAGTGCTCCTCTGGACTATACAATTACATGTGCAGGTGCTTGGAAAGTTTTGAAGTCTTTGTTTAATTAGCTCAACTTGAGGTGGACAGAGGTCTGCCTCTGTACATACACAGCAGGTTAGCCTGCCATCTAGGCAATATGCCAGCCATGCTGGTACTCTTTTCACAATATAATGAATAATTTACCTCCTTTATCTGATATCTAAAGTATATGTTTTCAGTCTCAGCAAACATCACAGCCTTGATGCAATACAAATGAAGGTAGAGGAAACAATTTATGCAGACTATAAAGCTGCTTTGCATAAAGTTCTCCTAAGACATCTGATATTTGAGAAAGTGTTCTTTCCATTCTTCGGTGAAGTCATCAGGAAACAGCCTTTCTAGGCCATAGAATTTCATCCTAGTATCCTTTTATATTTTCCTCTGTCTTTATTGAGAGGGCTTATAATTGAAACCTGTATGTGAGTGACATTTCTGTGCCATTTATAAAGCTGTAATTGATTAAATGACAATTTTTTTTTTACAATGTTAGCCTGATTCTCTAGTAAAGTCAGGAGATAAATGAACTCCTATTTAATTTATTTCCAGAAATAAGATGTTTTGCTGCTAATTTTTTTCTTCTTTTAACAAAAATTATTCTCCCCAGGACCTTAAAATTAAGTAATGTATCTCAATCTAGCAATTAATTTCTCTCAGAAATCTTATAACAGTTAATCTCATTTATCTTTTTAGATGGTAACCTTTCTGGTTTAAAATTTTTAAAGCTAGAATTCTTAAGTTTTACAAGGTTTTTAATTTATAAAGTCAAGCCAGTCATTATAGAAGCAGAAAGTACAAATCCCTCATTTTACATGCCACAAAACTGAGGCTCAGAAATGCTAATGGGCTGGTCTATTCTTTTGCTAATTTACAGTTGACCTGGAGCTAGAGACTAGTCCTATCATTGTCAGTGTACAGCTCATTCTGCGTTACTTTCTAACTTTCTGGCTAAATTTTTATGAGACATTATTTCTCTAGAGTCAGGCAAATTATAGTTTCTAAGCTTTGATAGCAAATCTTATTTTCCAAGTGTGTCTTAGGAATTAGTTAATTTTTAAAAGTTTCTTATAGTGGTTTAATGCCTTTTGAAAGCTATATATTAAGAGCACGTAGAAATATATTTAGATTTATAATTATACTCTTACCATTTAGTAATGGTCTGGTGCCATATTAGTGTGACTTTGACAAACCTAATATAATATAATACACACTTGCAAATTAAAAGAAGTTGGATGTCACACGATATTTCTCCTAAATTAACTCTTCAACATAA
The DNA here is from genome assembly GCA_003508835.1 of Eonycteris spelaea. NCBI lineage: Eukaryota > Metazoa > Chordata > Mammalia > Chiroptera > Pteropodidae > Eonycteris > Eonycteris spelaea. Next base: position 2,853,198 of record PUFA01000201.1, read on the forward strand.
TTTTATAGATGTTCCTATCCAGATAAAACACCACTTGATATATAACCAGAGAAGTAAATTTCAGCTTTTTCCTTTGTGACCTCTTCAGCTTCATCTCCTGTTTGACTATCAGCCTAAGATTCCTTGAATCCGGCAGGTATACTCCATTTTCACAATAACCAATTCCTATGATTTTCTTTATAATGGTATGACATACCACATTACCTATCCCCTGATATCTGGGTTACTAGTCTCTCAAAGGCTATTTGCAGCTATATACAGCATTCACATATTAGTCAAATAAAAAAAAAGGTTTCTGTTGCACAAGGAAAGCCCTACCTATCAGAAGCTGCCAAACTGGATGACCATTTTCACCAAGATTCTCTATTGCAGATGAAGAATGTGAACAGGTGCAGTTTTCTTTCCCTGAAGGAAAAAAAAAAAAAAAAGGCTTTGCAATAAAAGCATGTTGCTGATAATTCAAAAATAAACATTCTTGGAAAAACAGAGGCCAAATTGTTGGGAGTATTTTTCCTTATTATTGATCCCCTTGAAGTTATTGGAAACCATGTGCAAAAGAATCAGGCAAGAGTGGGCAATGGTGAAACACTGCCAGGTTTATAGTGAATCATCATAACCACTACCAACAAATGTTTCCTAGAACTTCCTACAAGTCTGGCACCAAGTTGGTTGCTATGGATTACAGTGTTTAGTTTCATACTGTTGTACAGGGTCATAGATGACAGCAGCTCATGGGTTTGTGGCATGAGGAGCAGCTGTCTCCCTACTCCCAATCCCAGCATTAGTGGGAGCTTTTAAGCTGTGAGACAAGTAAGAAAGGTGATCATAAAGTCTTGCTTTTTATTTGCTCACTATTCCAAAAGGTAGAAGCTGTCTGTGCTTCTACTCAGTATTTAAAAATTTAGGTTATTTAGATTAGAGGATGTTAATGGATCTGAGAAAAAGTTGATCACTAAAAATCATTAGGATAAAGATTAGCAGGCAATGCTGCAGAATTAGGCAAACAGCAGGAGTCAGAAAAAAAAATGTTAGCAATCCTGATTCTAGGTAGGAAGGTTAACTATTGCTCAGTGGTTAGCAATATTTAAGCAGGTTAGGTAGGTCCAGGCAACAACCATTCAAATTATGTCAATGTGACCCTCATCCTGAGGCATAGATTCTGTGACATAGATATTCCAAATATTTATTATTTATTTATTTTTTTGACAAAAGGGAGACCAGTGTGATAGCCAGGAGCTAGAGGAATGTGAAAGGTAGAGATCAAAGTGAGATATAAGAATGAAAGCCAGGAATGTTCTCAGGAGACCAGAATCAGCCAATGTATTAGAGACAAGAGGAACTTTAATAATGTTGTGAGTACTCCCCTCCCCAAAAATCTCTTTTGGTTTTCCAGCCATATCATGCATGAGCCTAAGTCTAGATTTCTAGGAATGGGGACTCAACCAATTACTGCAATGTTACACCTGGCTCCTTACAATGCCTTTAAAGTTCATTTTATGACATGGAGATATGACATTCAGGTTCTATATAAACTGTATTAGATGATCTCTTTATCATTTAATGTGGAAATTAAATTAAAACAGAGGAGAGAATAATATAAAGAACTGGTCACCCAGTTTTAACAATTAACAACACATGGCCAATTTTATTTTAATTATAATCATTATATTCCCCCCTTCCCCCACCAATGGATTATGTTGAAGCAAACCTCAGATAGCCTATTGTTCTTTCAGTTAAAATTCAGTGTGTATAAAAAAAAGGATGATTTTTAACATAATTATACCTCCCCATATTAACAGTCACTCTTAAAATATCACTGAATACCCATTCAGTATCCAAATTTCTCTGATTATCTCATAAATATCAGTTTACAGTTGGTATCATTTGAATCAGTCCCCAAACAAGGTCCAACTTGCTTGGTATATTTCTTTATATGCTTAAAGAGCACAATAAGACTTTGATAACTATTCTTCCTTCCTGTTTGTTTATTTTTTTCCTCTTGCCATTACTTGTTGAAGGAAGCAGGTCACTCATTTTTAGAATTTCCTACATTCTGGTTGTGGCCGATTGCATTTCAGAAGTGTCATTTACCATGTTCCTCTCATCCCTGGATTTTTCAAGAAAGAGCAGTTAGGTCTAGAGGCTTGATCAGATTCACATTTGCTTTTGTGGCAAGAGCACTTTATTAGTGTGGTACTATGTATTTCTCATTGAATCACATCAGAAGGCTCATGATATCTGGTTATCTCTTTTTGTGATAATTGATCAGTGAGTTCAGATGTTGTTAGCTGATCCATTCATTGTAAGTTCCCCAACTACCCTTCATCTAATGCTTTTAGTAGCCATTATGATTATTGCCTAGATTTATTATTTCATTAGGGTTGGCAAAGAGTTATATTCTAATCTTATTATTCCATCTGTATGTAGTAGCTAGAATTTATCCATAGAGAAGAACATTCTTTTATGGATTATTTTGATGGCATGGAAAAGTTTGTATAGCAAAAGTAAGGCAACTATTTGATTTTTTCTTTCATTTTTTAAAATTTATCATTCTGATGCCATTATTAAGCCCTCATCTTGACTAATATGTCAAAAGAAGATATACACAAACCAGAAAAATGACATAATACAAAGGGAAAATCCGAGATCTAGACACATGAGAACTAAAAACCCTCTTTTTGCCATTACATAGAGTGTTGGAATTGATTTATATATGGAATGTTTCTGATACATGCAATTCATCTGTAGGCTAAAGAAATATCTTTAATTATATTTCTCTAAATTGAATCTCTTAGTCCTGTCATCTCTGGCATTATCAGGACCTCTGCCAACTGCCTTTATTCATGTATATTTCTAGTTCTGATAAATACATTTATAATCCCACTTGCTGCTTATTCTATTTCTTGCCAGTTTCTATTCTTCATCACGGAGAAATCCACTGGATCCATTTTATGTAAATAAATTTCCTAATTTTTTTGTCCTTTATCTTGCCCTCCAACTTAACCAATCCAATGAAACTGCTTTCATGGAAATATCAAGTCCTTATTCTTGGCAGAATAAATTGTATATTTACCTACAATTTTTTTCATTTTGATTCTGCTTTTTAATAGTTATGAGAACTTAATTAACTCATCTACCCCTTTAGCCTCGATTCCCTTGTTAGTAAAATTGAGATCAGTAAGCCCAACTCCAGGGGCGTTCTGAAGATTAACAAAGATAATTTATGTGAAATCATCAATCATAGAACCATTCTTACATTCATTCATCCTGATGAGTATTTACTGAGCTCTTTTTGTGGTAGTTGCTTTGCTAAGTTTTAAAGATATGAAAGCTGAAACAAATATGGGTCTTGGTCTCATAGGGCTTCAGTCTAATAGTGAATACCAACATTAAAAGTATAATTGCACTTAATTCATAGGTGTAAATGATTGCTCATGTTGACTATTTTATCTGTTCTATTGTTAATTAATTTTTAATTTCTCTCACTTATCAGAAGGTGATGTTTAGTTCTGGCTCACTGCTATTTTCACTGTATATGCATCATCTTGCTTTTCTTTACTAGGTTCCAGAGAATGATATAATTCTGAGTCTTACTGTAGAACTTCCTAAGTATTAAATATGTGAGTAAAGTCATGCTGTGAAGTGCAGAATTTTCATTTTCTTCATTCATTCATCCATTTCTCATGTAGTCAATGAGATTAGAATATACAAGATGATTTCAGGAAAGATAGGAATGCTCAGACCAATTTGTTATGTTAAGGCAACAGAGTTAATCAGAGTTAGACAATGACTCTTCTGTGTTTGACTGGTCATTATTGACTGCAAATTGGATCAAATATTTGAGATGAAAGATTTGGATCAATGTGTCTGATTTAATACACTAATAAGACACTAATAACTTGAGACAGATTGATCATATTTTAAAGAGTAATTTTCTTTAAAATATAAGCAAGGCTATGAGATAAGGGAATGAAATATGTAATTTCACCTACCATAACTGAGCCATGACTTTCTTATCTGTGGCTTTATAAGCAAAGTTGTGCTTTTTTTTCTCAATCATTGCCCTCACCCTCACCCCTTCTTTCTTTCTTTCTTTCTTTCTTTCTTTCTTTCTTTTCTTTCTTTCTTTCTTTCTTTCTTTCTTTCTTTCTTTCTTTTCTTTCTTTCTTTCTTCCTTCCTTCCTTCCTTCCTTCCTTCCTTCCTTCCTTCCTTCCTTCCTTCCTTCCTTCCTTCTTTCTCTCTCTCTCTCTCTCTCTCTCTCTCTCTCTCTCTCTCTCTCTCTCTCTCTCTCTCTCTCTCCTTTCCTTTCCTTTCCTTTTTTTCCTCAGCTTTTTCATCTGTAAAATGGAAATAAACTAGCTTTGCTGTGAAGATTAAATAACTATATTAATGTAATGCTTACTACTGTAACCAACACTCAAATGCAAAACCGCATAATGACTCAAAATTTATAGAAGTGTTTCTCTTACATAAACTACAAAATGGATGATCATGATTATCAGATTTTTTTTTCTCCAAGCAATGATTCAGAGATCTAGTCTTCTTCATTACATCTTGTGGCTTTGCTATCTGCAATACATGATGACTGCATTTCCAACCTGCTTTGCACTTGGGTGTGATCATGCAACTGGATTCTAACCTTTGGAATGTGAGCAGAAACAATGCATACCACTTCCATGCCTCGCCCATGGAAACCTCCCTCCAGAGATTTTCCATGTTCCTTTGTCCTTCTGGATAACTGGAATAAAAATAGTTCCCAAGCAACCTTGGGTAACTCTGCTTAAGAAGAAAAGAAAGTAGGTTTGAAGAACAAATGTGTCTACCACAGTGATATATGTGAAGGACATAGACTACTGGTGAGAACCTAGCAGATGCTTAGTAAACATTCTTTCCTGTTTGCCTCTCTAGGTTCCCTCAAGTCTTATGTAAATATATTTAAAAAAATTATTTACTGGAGATTAGACACATGACATTTAAGGTGGAACATATAAATCTTACAGCCATGAGAAAATGCTTAGTTCAGGGATCTTTCTTGCCTGATAATTTTTTATATTCACATAGCAACTTGCTTAATGAAACAATCTCAGTTCATTGACTATCAGAACTAGAGGTAATGCTACATGCATTCACTAAATGTTTTGTTGAATGACTAACTTAATAAAAATACCTCTCTCAATTTTATAAAATATTATGACTGAGAAAGTGTTGTTTGCTTTAGAAGGCATATGGCAACGTATGAGGAATTAAATACTGGTTATATATTGGTAGTGAGTTTTAAATAAGGTACAATGTGTAAAACAATGACTTCATTTTCTGATATATAGTAAATGCTCAGCAAATGACAACTTTTCTATTAATATTAATAGCAATGATGATACTAGTAATGATATACAATAATGAATAATAATAAATAATAATATAATAATAATAAACTATTATCAGAGAAAGATATTTTTCTCAGAGGTGCACTATAGATATGAATAGAACTGATGTTTAAACACCTTTTCCTTTAAAATCATCATCTCTAGAGAAAACATAGAATGAGGTAGCAATACGCTTCCTGTAATGCTCAGAGCAAGCTTTGTTCTCACCTGAGTGTTTTGACATTTGCGTAATTTGGATAGTAAACAAATTATGTCACATGCTTGGCGTGTGCTTCTTAATAATTTTGAAAAGCCACTAGAGGTGCTACTTGCTAGAAAAATACAGCACCTCCCAACAGTAGCATTCAGTCTGCAGCGGCGACCGCTGATGTTAGGGGCCAGAGCTGAACTCTCTGCTGTGAGTATCTGGATGCAATTTATTCATTTATCGTTTAAGTCAGAAGTAAATAGCAATAGTTTAGGTAAGCCACAAAGTTTATTCAAATAAAATCCTTTAGGTTTATACCAATTCTACTAGGAAAAGAAAAACTGTAAATATTTCTTACCAAACAAAATTGTGAGACTACATGACTTTCTTATGAGAGATAAAGCTGGCTTTATTTAATATGTGTTGTGTTTTGAATAGGTCTCTATTGCTTTAAGTTTGGTATTAATGATTTTTTCTGTCTTTGGTAGTATTTATTATAAGGATCAGTGAAAATGAAGATCTTTTTGTACTATTTTGCCCTCTGAAAATAATATTTCAGTGACTTACAGGTCACAAATATATTTAGGTTAGTTAAGGCAGAGAAACTAAGTATGTGTTTTTGTTACTCTAGGATTAAAGTGAATGTTATATCCATTGAGAGGTTGAATGAAGCATCAGCCTCAGTTATAAACAAGCAGCCTTTAGCCTATAGTTCATATTAAGTGGCAAGTGCATCTTTGTGGAGCCAGTTATTTAGGAATGAACAGAGTCAGCATGGGTTTAGTTAAGATTTCTGGAGATTAAGTATTGTCTTTTCAGCTGACCATGAGTAATGATAGAGACAGAAGAAGATTGTCAATAGTTGTTGAGAGGAAGAAATAAATGAGGAGACCTAAAAGAATTCTAATTCTGCACTAGAAGTGAACTATCCAAAATCTGAGGGTATATCCATTTTGCCCTTTGAAAAAGGAATTAGCTTCCTGAAGAATTTTCATACTATGAGTAGGGGAGGTGTTTTGTAATTTGGCTTGCACAAGTGCAAAGCACAACTAAAAAGTTTTGAGACAGAATTATCTGGAAGCTTATTTAGTGTATTGAGTCTTCTGAATTCCTTATAGCTAAGGTAACTAAAAACAATTCAGGTTGGATTTAATGATTAAAAGAATAAAGTTGGGGGACTCATAGTATGTGTGTGTGTGTGTGTGTGTGTGCGTGTGTGTGTGTGGGGGGGTGTTGGTGTGTGTACTCCACACACTCACATACTCTTGATTACAACTTTAAAAGGTCACATCAGTCAGTCTTACCTTACTTTATTTTTAGCGTTAATCCAGCTTCTTTAGCTTGTTTATCTTTTGAACAGTTTTTGTGAGTTAGGCAATTATTGATGGTGGCATGTGAGGAGTCAGTGGGCTCTGATTATTATTCACTGTTGAGACGTTTTCAGTTCCATCCTTCAAACCCTGTTCAGAGAATCTGAGACTGGTAAAAATTGGATGACACTAAAATATGAAAATATATTTTTTCTTCCACATTTTTCATTAATGTAGATCATGTTTTTTTATCTAAAGTTCATTTGTGGGATAAAATGAAATGGGGTTATCTAATTGTCCATGTTAGAGGAATAAGGAAACTCTAAATCATCCTTCCTGGATGATCAGAAAATAAATTGTTAAGTATGGGCCAAGTTTTTACTGAGAAAAATAGCTCTATGCCTTTATTTTAATTTTCCATCTGTATGAAAGCATGGATTACAGAAAATAATATTGAATTAGAAGGAAGGGAGGGGTTTTAAGCTCTTTGGTTCTGATCTACCACTCCTAATTGTGGCTAATGACTTTACCTTGAATAAATCATGGACATGACCAAACTTCATTTTAGGATTTTTTTTTTGGTTTTTTTTTATAAGAAAGGATAGTGTCCATTTGGTTCACATCAGAGAATTGTTGGGAGCGATATACAAAAAAAGTGCCCTAAATTCATAAAGGCTGGTAGAACCGTTGCCATGGTCTGTGACAATGTGGTAATAAAAATGGGCTTTACTAGATTAACTGAACACTATTAGGAAAGCACCCTGCTTGTCTTCACATTTCTTGATTTTCTCCAGCATTTCAACTGCTTGTTCTATACATTGTTATTTTGCAAATAACCATATTGAATGTTTCAGCCTGACAGCAGATGCTAAAGGTATGATGGGGAGGGAGGTAGAAAAAGGTAGTTCAACTTTTCATGTAATACACAGCGTCACTGTCAATACGCTACAGCTGTGCTGTTGTTTTTGCTCTCTTTATAACTTTTACATGACCCAAAATCTACTTTAAGGCACTTTATATTTTCGGTTTGATGCTCAAATAATTCCATGGGATTCTCTTTGAAGGCTTAAAACCAAAGTGGACGTAAAATTAGAAATTCTGTACTTGGAACTCTTATTTGTTGCTCAGATTTTCTCCTTTGGAAATTTGAGGGGAACAAGGTTTTCAGTAGCTTCCTTTGGTATAGCTCCATGGCCCTCAAACCAAGTAGGCTTGCCCTTTCATTACATTTCACTGGGCTGAATAATTGTG